>CM060311.1:6770446-6782946 GCA_030674185.1 Monoplex corrugatus | reverse complement strand
GATCTCGGTGCCCTCCCCTCCTGCCCTGCCCCCGACCTACGCCGTGTACGCCGGAGCTACGCCACGGCAAACGTCTGTTTACGCTGGTGTTCCCTGTTCCTGTGCCCCTCTTCCTTACCACCACGCTCCCTCGCACGTGCATCACGCGCAGTCGCCTGTGGCCTCTCCCCACTTGGTGCCACAGCATCAGCAGCAGCAGCACCACGAGTCTGCCAGTGTGACCTACAAAAGCAGTTGAAGAAGCACCCACGGGGATCACGTGCAAAGACAAAGACAGTCGTTAGAATCGAGGGGCAGGGGGAATGGACATCCTGGTGACACCGGTTAATTTTCTATGCAGCAGATATTCTGAGTGTAGTTTTCATGTTTTGATGCCTTTTGAGGGGAAAAAAAGAAAGAAAAAAAACAACGACAGCGTAAAAAGCCCTTGGCGTTGTTTAATTAAGTGCAAGGAACTCAAGGTCGCTTAATGTTACTCTATTTCCAGCTGAGTCAAGGTCGTTTCTTTTTTGTGTCAGGCAACGTTATCAATACTGGCACGAAGACTGAGATGTTGACAAAGCTAATACTGCATACAAAGCGCTCGTTTCAGACCTGGATGAAAACTGATCGCCTGCTTTTATATAAGTATAAAGTCTTGGAGAACTTGCTGCAAAGACAATGAATATATCACAAAGTGAGTACAGAAAAACTTCCTTGTCACAGAAAATTTTTTTTTTCCTTCTACGACTTTGATGAAAAGTCAAGGACTTACAGATTTGTTGACTGAACATGAAGTGTCCATACTTAAAGAAAGGATCAGGTTAATATTGATCATAGTCCAGTAAATATAAAAGAAAAAGAAGAACAAAAACACGTTTTCTTTATATATATTTTTATATACATTTTTGAAAGTACTTTTGTCATGTCTATTTTACCACAGGACGCTAGTTGCCTCCCTTAGGAAGCTGTCGTTGATCTTCCTTTGACAGGCAGCCCACAAACTGTTCATCAAACCGACTGAAACTTCAAGAAGAACGATGCTAGTGTCATGTGATTACAGCAGTGAATCCAGGACTGTCTAGAGACCTGTTTCCCTGACCAATGGACGTGGGACAATGCAAAAGCTGATTGTCTCAAATTAAGTGGGACAATGCACAAGTTGTCTCAAAACAAGTGGGACAATGCACAAGTTGTCTCAAAACAAGTGGGACAATGCACAAGTTGTCTCAAAACAAGTGGGACAATGCACAAGTTGTCTCAAAACAAATGGGACAATGCAAAAGTTGTCTCAAAACAAGTGGGACAATGCACAAGTTGTCTCAAAACAAGTGGGACAATGCACAAGTTGTCTCAAAACAAGTGGGACAATGCACAAGTTGTCTGTCTCAAAACAAGTGGGACAATGCACAAGCTGATTGTCTCAAAACAAGTGGGACAATGCACAAGCTGATTGTCTCAAACAAGTGGGACAATGCACAAGCTGATTGTCTCAAAGCAAACGGGACAATGCGCAAGCTGTCTGTCAATAAAGTGGGACAATGCACAAGCTGTCTGTCTCCAAACCAGTGGGAAATGCACAAACTGTCTCGAAAAACAAACAAGTGAGACAATGCAAAGCTGTCTGAAAACGGGTGGGACAATGCACGTGATGTCTGTCTCAAAACAATCCATTTTGAATCTCATACGTCTTTACCACCACTCTTTACGAGTGTGAAAACCTCTTGAACAGATTGCAATACCAGTTCAAGTCCCTGATGTAATGTTCACACATTAAAGTAGACATTAAAGGGACACAGTGATGACCGGACGTCGCTTGACAACGTAAACAGCTCAGTACTGCCACACTTTTCCTTCCCTCAAAGATGAGTCTTCCAACGTCACACGTTTTCACATACACAGAACTATTGTTCTGATTAACAATGAATGTATGCTTGCTTTTAGATACATTACTCCATGTTTATTATGTAGTTAAACATCAAACAGAAAAACAGTAGATCCAAAACAAGTGCGACTGCCCGCGCCCAAGCAAACAGGAACCAGAAGAACAAGAAAACCAATGTAAGCGCGTATTCAACAAAACAAGACAAGACAAGCGCAAATTTTCGGCCAACCGGCCTTTGTCAAGCGCGAACGCACGGTCACAAACAGACCACAAACACCAAACAACGGATAATAAAAAGGAGACTAAAAACTTCCCTGCCGCCTCGTCCAGTGGATAAAAAGGGACCAAAAATTTGCGCTTGTCTCGTCTTGATTCCATTTGGTCCCCTTCTTACCCACTGGACGAGGCGGCAGGGAAGTTTTTAGTCCCGTTTTTATTATCCATTGTTTGGTGTTTGTGATCTGTTTGTGACCGTGCGTTCGCGCTTGACAAAGGCTAGTTGGCCGAAAATTGCGCTTGTTTTGTTTTGTCTTGTTGGATACGCGCTTATATTGGTTTTTTTGTTCTACTGGTTCCTGTTTGCTTGGGCGCGGGCAGTCACACTTGTTTTCGTCTTGTTTTGTTGAATACGCGCTTACATTGGTTTTCTTGTTCTTCTGGTTCCAGAAAAACAGTAGTTTGACGAGTGAGATTTCGATTCTCAGATACGACTAAATTTGTAATACCTGTAGCATCTCTTTCCTTCTAATTTTTTTTCAATTTCATGTAGTTGTCTTTGTTTTTAAATTTAAATGAGTCTTCTTTTTATTCTTCGTCACTGACAATATTACGGCTACCTGTCATAAAATAGACTTGCCTACGAAGGACTACAGACGATACTGTTCTGAAGAGCAGATAAAGACATAGCATAACCTTAGTGTCCTTCAGAATAGATGAAGTCTGAATCATAGGTAAAGTCAGATATATATATAAACTCCGACAGAGGCTAATTATAAAACCATCCTCGAATGATACAGCTTGCTATTTTTGTTATTATCATCATCATCAACTATCCGTCCGCTTGCTTATCTGTCCTCTCCATCCTTCTCATTATTTTATTCTTAATTTGTTTTATGTACTGTATCAATGAAAGGTTACATTTAATAGTTGTCGGTCATATTATAGTCAAGACATTATGATTATGATTACGATTTTTATGTTATCATCATCATCATCATCATCATCATTATTATTATTATTATTATTTTTATTATTATTATTGTTATTGTTATGATTATTGTTATTATTGTTATTCTTATTCTTTTTTTTATAGTTATCGGTCGTATTATAGTCAAGGCATTATGATTATGAATACGATTTTTATGTTATTATTATTATTATTATTATTATTATTATTTATTATTATTATTATTATTATCATTATTAGTAGTAGTAGTAGTATTATCATTAGTATTATTAGTATTATTGTTGTTGTTGTTGTTGTTGTTGCTTTGTTGTTCTTGTTCTTGTTATTGTTATTATTGTTGTGCTTCTTCTTCTTTTTTTTCTTATTTTTATCAGCTGATTTTGGATAGCACAATTCTTGAAACTAATTTCGACTCACTGAACATCACACATAATCAGACATTTCGTGGAACAAGGAGAACTCAAGCTGTTAGGCGAGCTGACCACACTCCACAGTTATTGTTGCACGATCTACATCTTCGGTGGGCGTGCATGATATGTGTTTTCGTGCTTCCATAAGCCAGCCACTGACATGACACACACAGCTTCCCTGACGTGCTTATTTGATACTCTGCACGCACATATCCCCCATCCAAAGGTGGGGGTTAAGCATTGGCAGATCTACACATAATTTGTTTTGATTCGAGATATCGGAAATGTCTCCACCATTTATCCATCGGGTTGAACTGTTTCAGAGGATTGAACCCAGAATCATCCGACTGGAGGTCCGACATTTACCCACTTGACTACCTCGCCCTATATAAACTCTTCATTAAATTGAAGGACACCCAGACAAAGCCAATATGTAAATTACGACATATGCAAGAAGTCATAGCGCGATAAGAACACATATGACCTATCATCATCATCACCAACAACAACGACAACATCATCAGCATCATCATCATCATCAACAACATCATCAGCATCATCATCATTATCATCATCATCAGCATCAGCAGCTTCATCGCCATCATCATCATCATCACCATCATCACCATCATCATCATCATCATCATCATTATCATTATCATCGTCATCATTATCATCTTCATCATCGTCGTCGTCATCGTCATCATCATCAGCTTCATCATCATCATCATCATCATCATCATCATCAGCTTCATCATCATCATCATCATCATCATCATCATCATCATCATCATCATCATCATCGTCCTTATAAGGAATAATACACTATCTAAATCAACGTGACATCCAGCGAATAGCAGCCACAAAAACACAAACATAGAATCAAAACGGGCATTTAACCCTTTGACTCCCGCATCCTAGCCACCAACTACAAAAAAAGTAACCCTTTGACTCATCCTATCCACAAGTTTCCTGCAGGAAGCTGGCGGATAGGGTGAGGGAATGAAAGGGTTCAGGTTTTGATTTGCTAGCATGGTTGGCAATGTAGGATGCTGGTGGCAGGGTGTGGGAGTCAAAGGGTTAAGCTTTTGCTTTGTTAGCATGACTGACAATTTAGGATGCTGGTGGACAGGGTGAGGGAGTCAGAGGGTTAAGGTTTTGCTTTGCTAGCTTGTTTGACAATATAGGATGCTGGTGGACAGGGTGTGGGAGTCAAAGGGTTAAGGTTTTGCTTTGCTAGCATGACTGACAATGTAGGATGCTGGTGGACAGGGTGAGGGAGTCAAAGGGTTAAGTTCTTGCTTTGCTAGCATGGCTGACAATGTAGGATGCTGGTGGACATAGTGAGGGAGTCAAAGAGTTCAGTATTTGCTTTGCTAGCATGGTTGACAGTACAGGATGTTGGTGGACAGGGTGTGGGAGTCAAAGGGTTAAGTTCTTGTTTTGCTAGCATGGTTGACAATGTAGGATGCTGGTGGACAGGGTGTGAGAGTCAAAGGGTTAACAGAACACAACAAGATAGGCACAAGCGTTCGGTCAACAGGTCTTTGTCATGCGTACACAAAGGACAACAAAGGAAACAAAGGACAACAAAGGACAACAAAGGACACATAACAGAGAAACTTTAGAGGGGATAGGAGTGAGAACAGCAAGACGTTTCTAATGGATTCTCCTGCTGGACGAAACGTCAGGAAAGTCCTGTTGCATTCCCCCTTACAGTTCATGTATTTGACCTTTGTTGTCTTTTACGTACTTTTACAATGACCAGCTGGCAGAAAATGTGCTCCTTTGTTGTCATGTTACTTCGTGTTCTTATTCTATTTTTGCGATTTGCTGGTTCATACAGTACGCTATCATCATCATCGTTGTAGCCTAAGTTATGTAGGCCTAGGGCCATACATCTTGTTGTTACTGGTTTAGTATACCTGTAACATTATTGCTAATACTGCCTGACTTATTATTGCCAGTAATTGTTGAAAACAATGTAGGAGTATATGTTTGTAAGCGTGCGTATTGCCGGGTGAGGTTTGCGAGAGAATATAGTATTTTGTAAACCTGAAGATATATTGCGTTGCAGAGTTTGAAGGAATAAATAGTATTGGTTGACAGTCATCACAGTTATCAACATTATATATTGTTATTGTTGTTGTAGTAACACTTTTTCCTGTACTTTTTTTTCTAAATCTTTTGAAAAAGATTATTTCATATAAACTGAGAGGTGAGTATATGTGTGTGTCTGTCTGCATACCTGTGGCAAACACGCATTGACACGATTTTTTTTATTCATTTCTTATGGGTGGACCAAATTTTGGTCAAAGGTGCGAACTTTAAAGAATCGCAAATGGGTCAGTTTAGATAAGGCGCCATGGTCAAGGTCGTGTGAACCAAAAAGTACCCAAATTCAGGATTTTTTTTAGAAAAATGTGTAAACAGCAACTTCTGACTATGTTTAAGATCTGTTTTTGGACAGCTCATGGGTTTATGTGCAGGCTTAAGGCTCGGCCATGGTCAGTCTGGATCTTCACCATCTCATGGCACCAGTGACGTTAGTGTATATGGAATTCATTCCGAGCTCGGAGACGATATATTGAGAAAGTGAAACTAAAACTTTTGTGATTATGCCTGTGTAGCATTGTCCTCTTTGCACATCAAGGTTGATGTCTTATGAAACTCTTTCAAAGTCACAGTGACTGATATTCTAGATCATCTGTAACTTCATGGCTACATTGTCTGAAACAAAAATTGCCACATATTCAAAGAATCGACTGTTTATATAAGATCCAAAACAAGTGTGACTGCCCGCGCCCAAGCAAACAGGAACCAGAAGAACACGAAAACCAATACAAGCGCGTATCCAACAAAACAAAACAAAACAAGCGCAAATTTTCGGCCAACTAGCCTTTGTCAAGCGCGAACGCACAGTCACAAACAGATCACAGACACCAAACAATGGATAATAAAAACGGGACTAAAAACTTCCCTGCCGCCTCGTCCAGTACCTGTGATCTGTTTGTGACCGTGCGTTCGTGCTTGACAAAGGCTAGTTGGCCAAAAATTTGCGCTTGTTTTGTTTTGTTTTGTTGGATATGCGCTTGTATTGGTTTTCTTGTTCTTCTGGTTCCTGTTTATCTAAGCTTAAGAACCAAAGTTTTCTATAATTGTATCTAAATTTAGTCTTCGGTATATGTCTATTGATGTACAACAATATGGCCTCAGCGCTGGAGGGAATATCATTACAGTACAACAAATGTGTAGTGTTGAGCATCTTCTGCCACGGACAGAAGCTGAACTTGAAGAAACTGTTAAAATATATTGAAGGGAAAAGTTAAGTATTACAGTTAAAACATATTGAAGGGAAAAGTTAAGTATTACAGTTAAAATATATTGAAGGGAAAAGTTAAGTACTACTGTTAAAACATATTGAAGGGAAAAGTTAAGTATTACAGTTAAAATATATTGAAGGGAAAAGTTAAATATTACAGTTAAAATACATTGAAGGGACAAGCTAAGTATAACTGTTAAAATATATTGAATGGAAAAGTTAAATTACTAGTGTTGAAATATATTGAAGGGAAAAGTTAAGTATTACTGGCAAAATATATTGAAGGGGAAAGTTAAGTATTATTGCTAAAATATATTGAAGGGAAAAGTTAAGTACTACTGTTAAAATATATTGAAGGAAAAGTTAAGTATTACTGTTAAAATATATTGAAGGGAAAAGTTAAGTATTACAGTTAAAATACATTGAAGGGAAAAGCTAAGTATAACTGTTAAAATATATTGAATGGAAAAGTTAAATTACTAGTGTTGAAATATATTGAAGGGAAAAGTTAAGTATTACTGGCAAAATATATTGAAGGGAAAAGTTAAGTATTACTGTTAAAATATATTGAAGGGAAAAGTCAAGTATTACTGTTAAAATATATTGAAGGGAAAGGTTAAGTATTACCGTTAAAATATTTTGTAAGGGAAAAGTTAAGTGTTACTGTTAAAATATATTGAAAGGAAAAGTTAAGTATTAGTGTTAAAATATATTGAAGGGAAAAGTTAAGCATTACTGTTAAAATATATTGAAGGGAAAAGTTAAGTATTACTGGTAAAATATGTTGAATGGAAAAGTTAAGTATTAGAGTTGAAATATATTGAAGGGAAAAATTAAGTATTACTGGTAAAACATATTGAAAGGAAAAGTTAAGTATTACTGTTAAAATACATTGAATGGAAAAGTTATGTATAACTAAGGGTAAAGCTAAGTATTACTGGTAAAATATATTGAAGGGAAAAGTTATGTATTACTATTAAAATACATTAAAGGGAAAAGTTATGTATAACTAAGGGTAAAGCTAAGTATTACTATTAAAATACATTAAAGGGAAAAGTTATGTATAACTAAAGGTAAAGCTAAGTATTACTATTAAAATACATTAAAGGGAAAAGTTATGTATAACTAAGGGAAAAGCTAAGTATTACTGGTAAAATATATTGAAGGGAAAAGTTAAGTATTACGATCCCAAACAACTTTTGTTTTTCCATGTATGTTGAGGGAAGTCTTGAAATACCGGTGAACACAGAAAGCTCCCAATAAACGGCCAAAAGGCTGCAGAATATAGTAATACAGTAATACACAGGATATGACATAAATTAAATATTTTGTATAGTTTTTATCATCATCATATCATTACAATCGTTTTCGTGTAATGTTATCCTTCAGACTCTATGGACTTATTGCACATTACACATAAACAGACCTTTAAGTGGAGCATGGAGAACTTACAGCTATTGGGTGAGCTGACCACACTACACTATGTTGTTGTACAGTCTGTATCTTTGGTGGGCGTGCATGCTGGGTGTTTTGTGAATGGTTTTCAATCATTATCATCGTCATCAGTTTTGTATATATCATGTCTTGAGAAAGGGGATTGTACATAGGAACATAGTATGTTGTATAATGTATGTGTATATGTAGTATGTATGTATGTATGTTTGTATGTATGTATGTATGTATGTATGTATGTATGTATGTATGTATGTTGTATGTTATGTGTATGTGGTGTGTAAGCATTTTTGTATGTATATATGTAGGTATCTATCTATACATGTACGAATATTGTACGATGTGGTGTGGTATGGTATGTTATGTTATATTATGTTATGTTATGTTATGTTATGTTATGTTATGTTATGTTATGTTATGTTATGTTATGTATGGTATGGTATGGTATGGTATGGTTATGGTATGGTATGGTATGGTATGGTATGGTATGGTATGGTATGGTATGTATGGTATGGTATGGTATGGTATGGTATGGTTTATGGTATGGTATGGTATGGTATGGTATGGTATGGTTGTACGATGTATGTAAGTATGTATGTATGTATGTATGTATGTATGTATGTACATATGTATGTATGTATGTATGTATGTATGTACATATGTATGTATGTATGTATGCATGTATGTATGTACATATGTTGTATGTATGTATGTATGTATGTATGTATGTAAGTATGTATGTATGTATGTATGTACATATGTATGTATGTATGTATGTATGTATGTATGAATGTATGTATGAATGTATGTATGTTATATATATATATGTGTGTGCATGTATTATGATAATTGTGAAATATTTGTGATGCTACCGTGGAACATAACGATATAAACGGCGTTGAATGCTTTGTACAATAGAAGTACAAATAAAGTTAATGCGATGTAAAAATATTATGAGCTTGATTGATTTTTTGCTGAACACTATTTTATTTCATTTCATCTCTCTCTCTCTCTCTCTCTCTCTCTCTCTCTCCTCTCTCTCTCTCTCTCTCTCTATATATATATATATATATATATATATATATATATCCCATTCTCTTTCATTTTCTCTCCTTCTCGCTCGCTCTCTGTATGTGCGTGTGTGTTTGTGCGACTCTTGTGTGTGTGTGTGTGTGTGTGTGTGTGTGTGGTGTGTGTGTGTGTGTGTGTGTGTTGTGTTGTGTGTGTGTGTGTGTGTGTGTGTGTGTGTGTGTGTGAGTTTGCGTGTGTGTATGCCTGTGTGTGTGTGCATGCCCGGCTCAGTGGGAGGAGAAAGAGAGAGAGAGAGGGGGGGGGGAGTGAGAGCCAGAGACAGAGGCAGAAGAGCTAGATAGAGACAGGGACTGAGAGACAGAAAGAGACAGAGAGACAGTGAGAGACACATACAGAGCAGAGAGAGAAAGAGCACAGAGAGAGAGAGAGACAGAGAGAGAAGGAGACAGAGCAGAGAGAGAGAGAGAGAGAGAGAGAGAGAGAGAGACAGAGACAGAGACAAAGAGACAGAGAGAAAGAAGTTGTGCGCGGGCCGTGCCATGATTGGTTTTAAAAATGTGACGCTAAAGGAAGAACCTATAAATTAAAACACTAAGATCACCAGACGCAATCAACCCACCCAAGAGTTCAATGCAAAAAACAAACAAACAAACAAACAAAAAACACAAAAAATACAACAACAACAACAAAACCACCACCATCACCACAACCATCACCAGCAACAACACGAACAACAGTAACAAACGAGCTCGGTCAAAGCACACAAAAGATCATCATCATCATCATCATCATCATCATCATCATCATCATCATCATCAACACCTGTTGCCGAGCCTAGGACACAGGCCGTCAACAAACGGTCTCCAAGCATTACAGTCTTGAGCCAGTGGCTCCAGTTGTTCCCTTATTCAATGTGCCCTCTTCACGCCTGCCTTCAGATCATGGCGCCATGTGTTATTGAACGACCTGTCTTCCTTTTCCTCTCAGAGTGCCAGGTGAAAGGCAAAAGACGGAATTAGTTATCTCGTTTCCATTAAACAAAATCATTCAGCAGATGATTGTCCCAAAAACAACCCCACTCTCATGATTATTGAAATCTCCACGCTTTCTTTATCTCGTTTTAACAGCGGACAATTATCATTTAAGGCATATACAGGATATTAATGAAACAAACGCATAAGGAAATATAAAGCACAAAGTGTTTGATCACATATTTTGGAAGTATTTATATGTCAAAAGATTCCGGAAAAATTAGAAAACTGTTGGGACAAAAAAAACACAAAAAACCATCACTTGTGCAAACACCAGATTATCTGAAAACGTAGTCGTACGTATTTGATGTTTGAAATAGGAGCACAGGTTCAATATTTGATGTAATATCCACCTAGGAAAAATTCATATCCGTAAAAGCAAATCCGAAAAATAATATACCAAACACCATTATTTTAGAAGAAAACTTATCACAACACACACACACACACACACACACACACACACACACACACACACACACACACACACACACACACACACACACACATACACACACACACACACACACACACACACACACACACACACACACACAAAAAGACGACAACAACAACAAAACAGAACATAATGCAACACTGAGGTGGAACTTAAACGCTTTTAGAAGAAATGGCTATCATATGCATCACTAATTTCAGATAAAGTTTCATATGACTTCCTTTTTGTTTATGACATGTAAAGATATGTTTTCTCCTGGACTGACCTGTGTATATGTACAGTAGTTGTTCTTCTACATGGTTGACAGTGACTGTACTTCATGCACACAGACCTTCTGTTGTTGATGTAGATGTCGTGCATGTGTTTTGAACTTTGAAAGTCTGATACATATAATTCTGCTTTGCTAATATTGTTGGTCTTTCTATCTTATTAAAAACGAGTACAAAGAATATCAACAAACAAACAAAAAACAACAACAACAAAACAAACAAAAATACCAAAAACAAACAAAAACAAAAAAAGAAAAGAAAAGGTAAAGGTTGTCCCATAACTTTGAAGTCATAGGGGAGTGAAGTGGTAGAGATCAAACTCTTCTCAGGGCCAGCGTTACGAGGGCGGTGTCCATCTCCTCTTCGTCGCAGATTTACCTCCCCTAACCGTGAACAGGGGCGGATACTCTTTCACAGCTGGGTATAGTGGACGTCGCACACACAAAGTGTTGGCCAGTATCGAACCCGATAGACACTGTCATTGTGAAAAGACGATGGAGATGGATTGGGTACATCAACCGAAAAGAACAGCAGGACAACATCACCCAGACTGTCCTTCACTGGACACATCATACAAAGTCAGCAGGACAACATCACCCGGACTGTCCTTCACTGGACACATTATCCAAAGACAGCAGGACAACATTACCCGGACTGCCCTTCACTGGACACATCATGTGAAGACAGCAGGACAACATCACCCAGACTGCCCTTCACTGGACACATTATCCAAAGACAGCAGGACAACATCACCCGGACTGTCCTTCACTGGACACATTATCCAAAGACAACAGGACAACATTACCCGGACTGCCCTTCACTGGACACATTATCCAAACACAACAGGACATCACCCGGACTGCCCTTCACTGGACACCATGAAGACAGCAGGACAACATCACCCTGACTGCCCTTCAATGGACCCATTATCCAAAGACAACAGGACAACATTACCCGGACTGTCCTTCACTGACACATTATCCAAAGACAGCAGGACAACATTACCCGGACTGTCCTTCACTGACACATTATCCAAAGACAACAGGACAACATTACCCGGACTGTCCTTCACTGACACATTATCCAAAGACAACAGGACAACATTACCCGGACTGTCCTTCACTGACACATTATCCAAAGACAACAGGACAACATTACCCGGACTGTCCTTCACTGACACATTATCCAAAGACAGCAGGACAACATCACCCGGACTGTCCTTCACTGACACATTATCCAAAGACAGCAGGACAACATTACCCGGACTGCCCTTCACTGGACACATTATCCAAAGACAACAGTACAACATCACCCGGACTGCCCTTCACTGGACACCATGAAGACAGCAGGACAACATCACCCTGACTGCCCTTCACTGGACCCATTATCCAAAGACAGCAGGACAACTTCACCCTGACTGCCCTTCACTGGACACATCATCCAAAGACAGCAGGACAACTTCACCCTGACTGCCCTT
>CM060311.1:6747946-6765446 GCA_030674185.1 Monoplex corrugatus | reverse complement strand
TTGCCGTGTCTCAGAGAGAGACAGACAGACAGATAGATAGACAGACAGAGGGAAGGAAGGGAAGAGAGAGGGGGTGAGAGGGAGAGGGAGAGAAAGAGGAGTCAGAGGGAAAGATGGAGGTACAAGGAGTGAGTGAGAGAGAGAGAGAGAGAGAGAGAAAGAGGAGGAGAGAGAGAGGGAGAAAAAACAGGACACACAGACACAGACTGACAGATGTACACACAAACATATACACAGAAACTTGGACACACACACACGCAGAGGGAGGAGAGAGAGGGGAGACAGACAGACAGACTGACAGACAGACAGACAGAGGCACAGACAGAGACAGAGAGGCACAGACAGAGACAGAGAGATTTACGAGTTGTTGCAAACATTTACGTCAAAATACTGTTTAAATCAAGGGAGGTAGACAAACCTCAACTGGATGAAGTCGGAAGAAGACGACCAACACAGTCAACTCATTAAAGCAACGTACAGCAGAGAGTGGAGAGGCCATTTTACGAGCCAGTGAAACCCAATGGCAGACGACATGTCCCATGAAAAGCTTGCCTTTGACTTGGTCTGTGTTGAGGGGCAATTTGTCACCGCTACCCGGGGTGGATCATATCGACAGTCCATTGTCTGCCCCCCTGTGTCTGTCTCTGCTGTTGATTTATCACCCTTAAGGTAGAGAAGTCAATCAACACCCATGTATACAATTTCAAAGGATTATGTATTTATATTCATCAGGACGTGTTCATTATGGTATTTGTGTGAGATAGAATTGAAATCCGCAGGGTATCTTGCCCCACCATTGCAAAACCTGCATAACAGGGTTTAGTAGCATGGGAGTATATGAAGCGAGGGTCACTCATCGTTCAGAGTTATTGAGTATTTCATTTTCCCGTTAAGACATGAAGTTAAAATCACGGAGTGATTGATTTGTTCAGATCAAAGGTGAAGCTGTTTGAGCAGTAAAGCATGAAGGTGTTTGCGGACAGTAGACGATAGATTCAGGACATAACAGCCAGAAATGATTGGTCGTTTGTGGACGAATCCTCTCGCGATTCAAACTCTTTCAGATTCTGTGTTAGTATGTGCATTGTCACAAGGCTCACATATTCTGTGAGTTATTGTATTGTCTCTATATCATTCTTTTTAAAATTACGCTCCACACCACTTTTATTTTTGAAGGAAAATCATTTCATATAGGCTGGCCAGGTGTGTGTGTTGTGTGTGTGTGGTGTGTGTGTGTGTGTGTTTTGTGTGTGTGTGTGTGTGTGTGTGTGTGTGTGTGTGTGTGTGTGAGAGAGAATGATTTTCTCAGCTCTTTAAGGATGGATCTTTACAAAGTTTTGGTCAAATGTGTGGACTACTAAATATTCACTAAAGCTTAATAGACAAAAAGAAATAGCTACAAGATGTTCTGGGCATGTTATGCGTTCTTAGTATGTGAAGTGTGTAAAAACAAAAGACGCAATGTACATGTACATGTCATTATGTTTTTACAATACAAGTGGCATTTTGTTTTTATAATATACATGTAGATTGCATCATGTTTTTACAGTATACATGGCATAACATTGTTACAATATACATGACATTATGCTTTTACAATACACTTGGCATTATGCTTTTACAATATACATGACATTATGTTTTTACAATATCAGTGGTATTATATTTTTTACAATATACATGGCATTATGTTTTTACAATATCAGTGGTATTATGTTTCTACAATATACATGGCAATATGTGTTTACGATGTAAGTGGCATTATGTCTTTACAATATACATGACAATGTGTTTTTAGAGTATACATGGCAATATGTTTTTACAATATACATGGCAAAATGTTTTTACAATATAAGTGGCATTATGTTTTCACAACATTCATGGCAATATGGTTTTACAGTAGAAGTGGCATTATGTTTTCACAACATTCATAATATGTTTTTACATTGTAAGTGGCATTATGTTTTACAATAAACATAGCAATATGTTTTTACAATATACACGACATCATGTTTTTATATACATATTACTTCAGATTTCACAAGAACAAAACCAGACTCTATCTACAGTTCAAGTCCTTACGGAGACGGCTGGTGGAGGTGAGGGGTGGAAAACCCCAGGGCTTGGTGCCGTGTGGTTTGTCTTTCACCCTGAACTCTGCTTGCGCCTGCAGGCTTCTGTGCCACGGTTTTGTCCCTTGACAGCACGCCATTAGTCCCCCCTTCTTCTGCTTTTGAACTGGTTTTCAGCTTCAAAACACCAGTCACAAACCGTGTTTAAGTGGGAAGAAAAATTGGTGCTGTTTCTACCTATCTGCCAACTCCAGATTAATGACTTCTTCCACTTGTTGAAGGGGAGGGGAGTAACGTATATAAAGAGGAAAGAAGTAAACAAGCAAGTCAAAGAAAAAGTGTACATATTATGTGAATCATTATGTGTTGACTAGTTGATCATCGCTTTTGTGTGGGCCCCTGACGACAGATATGCAACAATGGATAAAGAGTATTAGATAACGAAGTCACAACCCTTAAGATTAGGGAAACTTAGATGTGTATATGAGGTCTTCACAAAACTGACAGCTCTCTCTGTCTTTCTCTGTGTCTATCTCTCTCTGATATGTCTGACCCTCGCTCTTTATTCACTGGGATGATATGAGGACAATACATGTCTCCTATATAATATTTTCCCATGCAGCGTGGATTCAACAAGTAGAGTCTAACAGTACGTCGCCTGTACTCATGTGATGGATCACAGAAACATCCACTCCCTCTACATGTTCTAAAAGCCTCCCTGTGGTGTACAAAGACCAAAGTATACATGATCTTCTCATTATTCTTTACTGTGACAGGGAAATCTGCAGGGCGTTAGGGCGTTCTGTCACTTTTACAGTGTTTTCTTCAGAGAAACTTTGGGTTTTCATTTAGCAAATGAAGCGTCACAAAACCTGCTGTTGAGGAAGTACAAACGTGACCACGGACTGCCATGGGTTCTGTCCTCTGTGTAGCGATCTGAGAATGACCAGCGTGAGTGGGGTTGATTTTCTGTTGGCCTTAGTCTTGAAAATGTTACCGTCATGCGGAAGTTTTAAATCAGCAGGTACTGGATAAGTTCATTTCTTAGTTATTGCAAATTAACTGAACGGAATACTGCTGCAAAGAAATATTATTCTTGATCATAGCAAGATTGTGATCAAGGTGATGATGATGGACTCTCCTGTTAATCTGACAGACGAGCAAGTACACTGGTCCTTATTGCCAGGTGTGAGTCTTCATAGATAGACGGTGGGAGATGTGCTTGCAGCGACAAGGGATAGATTTGTATGGAGGCCCATGATCAATAACACCATGTGGCAGGGCACCTGATGTTGATGATGATCATGATGACACTTCAAACAGTCAGTAAATGACAATTTCGCTTCTCACTAGTCGCTAATAATTCAACAGATCCTCATAACTGATGGTCACGGTAGTCAAGTGGGTCAACGTCAGACTTCCAATCACAAGGTCCTGGGTTCGATCCACTTGACATTTCCACCTGGTGGTAAAGGGTGGACGTTTTCTAATCTCCCAGATCAAGTATACAGATCTGCCAGTGCCTAAACCATCTTCTTGTGTATATGCATACAGATTATCAAGTATGCACGTAAAAGATGCATCAAGTTATGTTAGTAGCTGGGTTATGGAAACATGGATACACCCAGCACGCACGTCCACCAAAGATACAGACTGTACAATGACATAGTGGAGTGTGGTCAGCTCACCCAACAACTTGAGTTCTCCTTGCTCCACTTAAATTAAAAGACTGATTATAAGTAATGCACAGTGAGTCCAATGGACTTTGGAGGATAACACTGTACAAAAATGATTTGTAATAATAACATTAACAATACTGATAATAATAATAACAATGACACTAACGATACTAATAATACTAATGATGACAATAACAATAATGATAATAGCAACAATAATTACAACAATAAAAATGATAATAATGATCACGATAACGGCAATAATAAAAATAATAATAATAAAAATATTAACAATAATGATGATGATAACAAAAATAAAAATCATAATATAATAATAATAATAATAATAATAATAATGATAATATAATAATAACAATAATAATGATAACAATAAAAATAATGATATAACAACAATACAATAATATTCTTATAATAATAATAATGATGATGATATAATAATAATAATAATGATAATAATAATAATAATAATAATATAATAATAATAATAATAATAATGATATTATTATTAGTAGTAGTATTATTGTTGTTGTTGAATGAGTCCATAGAAGGCAAACATGAATGTGGTTTGTATTCATGGAATGGCATAAGTGTGTCTTGTCATCACTAAGAGCTATCTAATATTCGCTTGTAAAACGTGTAACCTGTTAGCATTGCATTTTTATAACTTTGAGGACAAAACTTTCCTGCTGATACAGTCAGTGTGTATGTAGTGTGATTTTACAAATTTATTGTTCTGCTGTTAGACTTGTTCGTTTGTTAGTTTCGTTTTATTTCTTTTTGTTGTGTGTATTTTTAGTCTGTTTGTGAAGCCCATAAAGGTGATTGGATTCCCTGGCACCCCATGATGGCATTTGTTCAGTTGTTTGTTGTTCAGCCATGCTGACGACAGATGTCAGAGTAGACCCGGATAATGTGATTGATAAAAGAATAACAGGGGGCCCAGAAGTAGAGTCAGAAGGGTGACAGGGGTTCTGTGTTCAAGTCTGGAAAACAAAGCGAAACAAAGAGATATAAACATACAAACAAAACAAAAAACAAACAAACAAATAAACAAACCAAACAAACAACTAAACAAACAACAAACAAAACAAACAAAACAAACAACAAACAAACTAACAACAAACAAACAAACTAAACAACAAACATACAAACAAACCAAAAACTAAACAAACAAAAACAACAAAAACAAACAAACAAACAACAAACAAACTAACAACAAACAAACAAAACAAACTAAACAAACAAACAAACAAACAAACAAGCATAGCAAACTAAAACAAACACATACAACAAACAAACAAAAGAAAGTAAAAAAAAAACCAAGCAAACAGATAAACAAACAAACAAACAAAAAATGAACAAACAAAACAAACAAACTAAACAAACAAAAATAAAACAAACAAACTAAACAACAACAAACGAAACAAAATAACAAAACAAACAACAAGCACAACAAACTAAAACAAACACAAACAACAAACAAACAAAAGAAAATAAAACAAACAAGCAAACAGACAAACAAAACAAAACAAAGAAACAAACAACAAAGAAACAAACAATACAAACAAACAAAACAAAACAACAACAAGCACAACAAACTAAAACAAACACAAACAACAAACAAACAAAAGAAAATAAAACAAACAAGCAAACAGACAAACAAAACAAAAACAAAGAAACAAACAACAAAGAAACAAACAATACAAACAAACAAAAACAAAACACACACAAGCAAACAAACTAATAAACAAAATGAAGTTTGTCTGCCTTCTTTCTCCATTTCTTTCAAACCTGTTAAGAACGAAATAACAATGAAATAGAACAGAAACAACAATTGACAGACAACCAGGAATGTCTGTTCCCTTCTCCATTTCCTTCACCTTCAGAAAACGGAAAAAAAAAAACACCATAGAAACAAGGAAATAAAGAAACACACAAATAGACACACATTCACTTGCACGAATACGCGCCCACACGTACATAAACGCACGCATGGGCACGCACACACACACACACACACTCACGCACACACACACACACACGCACATACACACACACACACACACGCACGCAGCACGCACGCACACACACACAAATATTTAATCTCCATTTTTCTCTTACATACATACAGTTCCCCCCCCCTCTCTCTCTCACTCTCTCTCTCTCTCTATCTCTCCACACACACACACACACACACACACACACACACACACACACACACACACATACACACACACACCACACACACACATACACACACACACACACACACACACAACACATACACACACAACCACACACCACAATACACACAACACAGTCACACCGACAAACACACACACACACACACACACACACACACACACACACACACACACACACAGTATGCACAGTATGCACAGTCTCACTTCAAGTTGATCTGAATCAGTTTTGCTCTTGTTTCCAAAATAAAGGTTCGGAAGAGGTCATGCTTCAGTGATTGGTCTAATCTGTAAAAATCAGGTCATCAACAATCTCTGTCATGAACCTGACATAACCGTGATTGATGTCACAATCCATACAATTGTCGTCTGCAATCGCTGAACACACTTATCCCGTTCACCCACAACTTAACCCACAAACAACAACTAAAAATATCGTCAAGACGTACTACCAAGTTTTTCCCTGCCATCTTTTTGAATGGTTCGAACATGAGAAACTTCGCTACTTTGTAACACGCTTATCCTATTCATTCACCATCTAACTCTCAAAGACGAAAAATTCGTGAAGCCCCTCGACCAGTTATTCCAATAGCATATTTTAGAATACCTCAAAATTAGAAATTGGTTAGTTCTAGTAAAAACTTGTACAGTCAAAAGTCTCTATTCACTATGACATTTTTATAACATTATCAAACTTCACAAAGACTTTCTTATTACCTCTGCTGTTACAAATCCATGTTTAGTATGATAATTTGTTTTTCAAATTTCTGTTTCTTCATTTTAACAAGGTACAAAAACAACCAATATCAGTAAAGCAGAAATACGTTGTTCAAAGGCACACATGAGACATCGAAGTCTTCAACAAAAGGGTCTGTATGCATGAAGTACAGTCACTGTCAACAATGTATCAGATAAACATATAAACATACACAGGTAGGTCATAGGCAAAAAGATGTATGTACGTTATAAATAAACACGGAGTCGTATCAAGCTTCATCTGAAACTGCTAATAGATATGGTAGCCATTGGTCTTTAAAAGTGTCTAAGTTCCACGTTAGTTTTGCATTACATGTATATTCTTCTATCTGGTATTTTGATAGTAAGACATCCTGTGATAGAAACTGTGTTTGAGAAGTTCTATACAACATGGGAGATAATTCTCAAGAGTTATGTCCTCTGATTGTGTTTGGTAGATATTTGTCCAGTTTGTTTTTATAGATTCAATCCTTGAAGTATTATTGAATAAGATATCGAACTTGAGCGCATATTTTCATCAGCACCAAATAAAATTATATTTTCATTTAATCTGATACTTAAACAAGTAAGGAATTTTGACCTTAACAACCCTTTTATCCTTTACCATAAGTTTTTGACATTTAGACATTTCCAAAATTTATGGTCAGTGCTATTCTTTGGTTCAAAACTGAAGTCACAGTGAAAGTTACTTACAAGTCCCATTTCCTTTAAAACAACAGTAGTTCCCAGGATTCTATGCACAATGAGTGTTTGAAGCTATTTTAACTTACATTGTTGTATACTATGAACAGTTTGATAAAAAAAAAAGTAGTACTTAAACAGACAAGAACATCTGAGCGAATGTGCACCAAGTGATATTAGTGAAGGGGATTCAGACACACAGTCTTTGGAACCTATAGAACTGTAATGTTGTTCTCGTTTTTTGTCCATGCAGTGTACGTATCTTTCAGTCTTCCCCAAGAGAGAAAGAGAGAGAGAGAGGGAGAGGGAGAGAGAGAGAGAGAGACAGAGAGAGAGAGACAGAGAGACAGAGAGAGACAGAGACAGAGAGAGACAGAGACAGAGAGAGACAGAGAGAGACAGAGATACTGAAAGAGAGAGAGAGAGAGAGAGAGAGAGAGAGAAGAAGAAGAAGAAGAAGAAGTAGAAGAAGAAGTAGAAGAAGAAGAAGAAGAAGAAGAAGAAGAAGAAGAAGAAGAGAGAGAGAGAGAGAGAGAGAGAGAGAGAGAGAGAGAGAGAGAGAAACTTGGATCTAGATCATTATCCTATCCTACTCAACTCCAACAAACCTTTTTTCTTTCATTTAAAATTCACGAGAACAAAACCAGGCTGTCTCAACAGTTCAAGTCCTTACGGAGACGGCTGGTGGAGGTGAGGGGTGGAAAACCCCAGGGCTTGGTGCCGTGTGGTTTGTCTTTCACCCTGAACTCTGCTTGCGCCTGCAGGCTTCTGTGCCACGGTTTTGTCCCTTGACAGCACGTCATTTGTCCCCCCTTCTTCTGCTTTTGAACTGGTTTCCAGCTTCAAAACGCCAGTCACAAACCGTGTTTAACTGGGAAGAAAAATTGGTGCTGTTTCTACCTATCTGCCAACTCCAGATTAATGACTTCTTCCACTTGTTGAAGGGGAGGGGAGTAACGTATATAAAGAGGAAAGAAGTAAACAAGCAAGTCAAAGAATAAGTGTACATATTCTCTGAATCATTATGTGTTGACTAGTTGATCATCACTTCTGTGTGGGCCCCTGACGACAGATATGTAACAATGGATAAAGAGTATTAAATAACGAAGTCACAACCCTTAAGATTAGGGAAACTTAGATGTGTATATGAGGTCTTCACAAAACTGACAGCTCTCTCTGTCTTTCTCTGTGTCTATCTCTCTCTGATATGTCTGACCCTCGCTCTTTATTCACTGGGATGATATGAGGACAATACATGTCCCCTATATAATATTTTCCCATGCAGCGTGGATTCAACAAGTAGAGTCTAACAGTACGTCGCCTGTACTCATGTGATGGATCACAGAAACATCCACTCCCTCTACATGTTCTAAAAGCCTCCCTGTGGTGTACAAAGACCAAAGTATACATGATCTTCTCATTATTCTTTACTGTGACAGGGAAATCTGCAGGGCGTTAGGGCGTTCTGTCACTTTTACAGTGTTTTCTTCAGAGAAACTTTGGGTTTTCATTTAGCAAATGAAGCGTCACAAAACCTGCTGTTGAGGAAGTACAAACGTGACTGAGGGCTGCCATGGGTTCTGTCCTCTGTGTAGCGATCTGAGAATGACCAGCGTGAGTGGGGTTGATTTTCTGTTGGCCTTAGTCTTGAAAATGTTACCGTCAGGTGGAAGTTTTAAATCAGCAGGTACTGGATAAGTTCATTTCTTAGTTATTGCAAATTAACTGAACGGAATACTGCTGCAAAGAAATATTATTCTTGATCATAGCAAGATTGTGATCAAGGTGATGATGATGGACTCTCCTGTTAATCTGACAGACGAGCAAGTACACTGGTCCTTATTGCCAGGTGTGAGTCTTCATAGATAGACGGTGGGTGATGTGCTTGCAGCGACAAGGGATAGATTTGTATGGAGGCCCATGATCACTAACACCATGTGGCAGGGCACCTGATGTTGATGATGATCATGATGACACTTCAAACAGTCAGTAAATGACAATTTCGCTTCTCACTAGTCGCTAATAATTAAACAGATCCTCATAACTGATGGTCACGGTAGTCAAGTGGGTCAACGTCAGACTTCCAATCACAAGGTCCTGGGTTCGATCCACTTGACATTTCCACCTGGTGGTAAAGGGTGGACGTTTTCTAATCTCTCAGATCAAGTATACAGATCTGCCAGTGCCTAAACCATCTTCTTGTGTATATGCATACAGATTATCAAGTATGCACGTAAAAGATGCATCAAGTTATGTTAGTAGCTGGGTTATGGAAACATGGATACACCCAGCACGCACGTCCACCAAAGATACAGACTGTACAATGACATAGTGGAGTGTGGTCAGCTCACCCAACAACTTGAGTTCTCTTTGCTCCACTTAAATTAAAAGACTGATTATAAGTAATGCACAGTGAGTCCAATGGACTTTGGAGGATAACACTGTACAAAAATGATTTGTAATAATAACATTAACAATACTGATAATAATAATAACAATGACACTAACGATACTAATAATACTAATGATGACAATAACAATAATGATAATAGCAACAATAATTACAACAATAATAATGATAATAATGATCACGATAACGGCAATAATAAAAATAATAATAATAAAAATATTAATAATAATGATGATATAATGCTACCAATTTTGAAGAACAAGGTCTCCCAACAGTGTAAAAATCGCTACTCACAGTTCCGTAGCTTTCGATGGCGTTCTCGCCATCTTCGTCAGCGCTCTAATGCTGTCTGCGTGAATCTCTACTCAGATCCCGCGAACATGGGATGAACCCAGTTCACGAGATCGAATCAGAGAATGGTACACCGGGGGCAGGGTGTAACGGCCCCGGTCCCTGTTGAGCGGGGGGTTGGTGGCTGCGATGTAGATGGCCTCCTTGACTCCTCGCTGGAACCACTTATTTTCTCTGTCCAGGATGTTGACATTGTCCGCACTGAATTGATGTTTTTCGGCGTGTAGGTGAGCTCCTACTGGAGAAGAGTCCCTCTTGTGTTCTGTTAGTCTCTTCTGAAGGGGGCGTTCAGTTTCACCGACATAATGTTGGTTACAGTCCTGGCAGTCTATTCTGTATATAATGCCAGCTTTGTCGAGTTTGCTGGTTTTGTCCTTGGGGGTGACCAGCTGGCTGCGTATGGTGTTGGAAGGTTTGGAATGTACAGCCACCCCCAGTTTTCTGATCTTTCTGGACAGAGCGTCACTCACACCTCCTACGTATGGGATGGTGATGTGTCCCTTGCGCTGGTGTTGTTTCACTGGCTGTTGGGATGCGGTGTTGGATTTCCTGCCTCCCGGGCTGTTCCAGGCCCACTTTTTGTAGCCCGAGATGGTGAGCACTTTTTTCAGGTGGTTTGTCTCCTTGTCTTTTGATGATGATGATAACAAAAATAAAAATCATAATATAATAATAATAATAATAATAATAATGATAATATAATAATAACAATAATAATGATAACAATAAAAATAATGATATAACAACAATACAATAATATTCTTATAATAATAATAATGATGATAATAATAATAATAATAATAATAATAATAATGATGATAATAATAATAATAATAATAATGATATTATTATTAGTAGTATTATTGTTGTTGTTGAATGAGTCCATAGAAAGGCAAACATGAATGTGGTTTGTATTCATGGAATGGCATAAGTGTGTCTTGTCATCACTAAGAGCTATCTAATATTCGCTTGTAAAACGTGTAACCTGTTAGTATTGCATTTTTATAACTTTGAGGACAAAACTTTCCTGCTGATACAGTCAGTGTGTATGCAGTGTGATTTTACAAATTTATTGTTCTGCTGTTAGACTTGTTCGTTTGTTAGTTTCGTTTTATTTCTTTTTGTTGTGTGTATTTTTAGTCTGTTTGTGAAGCCCATAAAGATGATTGGACTCCCTGGCACCCCATGATGGCATTTGTTCAGTTGTTTGTTGTTCAGCCATGCTGACGACAGATGTCAGAGTAGACCTGGATAATGTGATTGATAAAAGAATAACAGGGGGCCCAGAAGTAGAGTCAGAAGGATGACAGGGGTTCTGTGTTCAAGTCTGGAAAACAAAGCGAAACAAAGAGATATAAACATACAAACAAAACAAAAAACAAACAAACAAATAAACAAACCAAATAAACAAACTAAACAAACAACAAACAAAACAAACAACAAACAAACTAACCACAAACAAACAAAACAAACTAAACAAACAAACAAACAAACAAGCATAGCAAACTAAAACAAACACATACAACAAACAAACAAAAGAAAGTAATAAAAAAAACCAAGCAAACAGATAAACAAACAAACAAACAAATAAATGAACAAACAAAACAAACAAACTAAACAAACAAAAATAAAACAAACAAACTAAACAACAACAAACGAAACAAACTAAACAAAACAAACAACAAGCACAACAAACTAAAACAAACACAAACAACAAACAAACAAAAGAAAATAAAACAAACAAGCAAACAGACAAACAAAACAAAAACAAAGAAACAAACAACAAAGAAACAAACAATACAAACAAACAAAAACAAAACACACACAAGCAAACAAACTAATAAACAAAATGAAGTTTGTCTGCCTTCTTTCTCCATTTCTTTCAAACCTGTTAAGAACGAAATAACAATGAAATAGAACAGAAACAACAATTGACAGACAACCAGGAATGTCTGTTCCCTTCTCCATTTCCTTCACCTTCAGAAAACGGGAAAAAAAAAAAACCCCATAGAAACAAGGAAATAAAGAAACACACAAATAGACACACATTCACTTGCACGAATACGCGCCCACACGTACATAAACGCACGCATGGGCACGCACACACACACACACACACACTCACTCACACACACACACACACGCACATACACACACACACACACACGCACGCACGCACGCACGCACACACACACAAATATTTAATCTCCATTTTTCTCTTACATACATACAGTTCCCCCCCCCTCTCTCTCTCACTCTCTCTCTCTCTCTATCTCTCCACACACACACACACACACACACACACACACACACCACACACACACATACACACACACACCACACACACACATACACACACACCACACACACACATACACATACACACACAACGCACACACATACACACACATACACACACACAGTCACACCGACAAACACACACACACACACACACACACACACACACACACACAGTATGCACAGTATGCACAGTCTCACTTCAAGTTGATCTGAATCAGTTTTGCTCTTGTTTCCAAAATAAAGGTTCGGAAGAGGTCATGCTTCAGTGATTGGTCTAATCTGTAAAAATCAGGTCATCAACAATCTCTGTCATGAACCTGACATAACCGTGATTGATGTCACAATCCATACAATTGTCGTCTGCAATCGCTGAACACACTTATCCCGTTCACCCACAACTTAACCCACAAACAACAACTAAAAATATCGTCAAGACGTACTACCAAGTTTTTCCCTGCCATCTTTTTGAATGGTTCGAACATGAGAAACTTCGCTACTTTGTAACACGCTTATCCTATTCATTCACCATCTAACTCTCAAAGACGAAAAATTCGTGAAGCCCCTCGACCAGTTATTCCAATAGCATATTTTAGAATACCTCAAAATTAGAAATTGGTTAGTTCTAGTAAAAACTTGTACAGTCAAAAGTCTCTATTCACTATGACATTTTTATAACATTATCAAACTTCACAAAGACTTTCTTATTACCTCTGCTGTTACAAATCCATGTTTAGTATGATAATTTGTTTTTCAAATTTCTGTTTCTTCATTTTAACAAGGTACAAAAACAACCAATATCAGTAAAGCAGAAATACGTTGTTCAAAGGCACACATGAGACATCGAAGTCTTCAACAAAAGGGTCTGTATGCATGAAGTACAGTCACTGTCAACAATGTATCAGATAAACATATAAACATACACAGGTAGGTCATAGGCAAAAAGATGTATGTACGTTATAAATAAACACGGAGTCGTATCAAGCTTCATCTGAAACTGCTAATAGATATGGTAGCCATTGGTCTTTAAAAGTGTCTAAGTTCCACGTTAGTTTTGCATTACATGTATATTCTTCTATCTGGTATTTTGATAGTAAGACATCCTGTGATAGAAACTGTGTTTGAGAAGTTCTATACAACATGGGAGATAATTCTCAAGAGTTATGTCCTCTGATTGTGTTTGGTAGATATTTGTCCAGTTTGTTTTTATAGATTCAATCCTTGAAGTATTATTGAATAAGATATCGAACTTGAGCGCATATTTTCATCAGCACCAAATAAAATTATATTTTCATTTAATCTGATACTTAAACAAGTAAGGAATTTTGACCTTAACAACCCTTTTATCCTTTACCATAAGTTTTTGACATTTAGACATTTCCAAAATTTATGGTCAGTGCTATTCTTTGGTTCAAAACTGAAGTCACAGTGAAAGTTACTTACAAGTCCCATTTCCTTTAAAACAACAGTAGTTCCCAGGATTCTATGCACAATGAGTGTTTGAAGCTATTTTAACTTACATTGTTGTATACTATGAACAGTTTGATAAAAAAAAAAGTAGTACTTAAACAGACAAGAACATCTGAGCGAATGTGCACCAAGTGATATTAGTGAAGGGGATTCAGACACACAGTCTTTGGAACCTATAGAACTGTAATGTTGTTCTCGTTTTTTGTCCATGCAGTGTACGTATCTTTCAGTCTTCCCCAAGAGAGAAAGAGAGAGAGAGAGGGAGAGGGAGAGAGAGAGAGAGACAGAGAGAGAGAGACAGAGAGACAGAGAGAGACAGAGACAGAGAGAGACAGAGACAGAGAGAGACAGAGAGAGACAGAGATACTGAAAGAGAGAGAGAGAGAGAGAGAGAGAAGAAGAAGAAGAAGAAGAAGTAGAAGAAGAAGTAGAAGAAGAAGAAGAAGAAGAAGAAGAAGAAGAAGAAGAGAGAGAGAGAGAGAGAGAGAGAGAGAGAGAGAGAGAGAGAGAGAGAAACTTGGATCTAGATCATTATCCTATCCTACTCAACTCCAACAAACCTTTTTTCTTTCATTTAAAATTCACGAGAACAAAACCAGGCTGTCTCAACAGTTCAAGTCCTTACGGAGACGGCTGGTGGAGGTGAGGGGTGGAAAACCCCAGGGCTTGGTGCCGTGTGGTTTGTCTTTCACCCTGAACTCTGCTTGCGCCTGCAGGCTTCTGTGCCACGGTTTTGTCCCTTGACAGCACGTCATTTGTCCCCCCTTCTTCTGCTTTTGAACTGGTTTCCAGCTTCAAAACGCCAGTCACAAACCGTGTTTAACTGGGAAGAAAAATTGGTGCTGTTTCTACCTATCTGCCAACTCCAGATTAATGACTTCTTCCACTTGTTGAAGGGGAGGGGAGTAACGTATATAAAGAGGAAAGAAGTAAACAAGCAAGTCAAAGAATAAGTGTACATATTCTCTGAATCATTATGTGTTGACTAGTTGATCATCACTTCTGTGTGGGCCCCTGACGACAGATATGTAACAATGGATAAAGAGTATTAAATAACGAAGTCACAACCCTTAAGATTAGGGAAACTTAGATGTGTATATGAGGTCTTCACAAAACTGACAGCTCTCTCTGTCTTTCTCTGTGTCTATCTCTCTCTGATATGTCTGACCCTCGCTCTTTATTCACTGGGATGATATGAGGACAATACATGTCCCCTATATAATATTTTCCCATGCAGCGTGGATTCAACAAGTAGAGTCTAACAGTACGTCGCCTGTACTCATGTGATGGATCACAGAAACATCCACTCCCTCTACATGTTCTAAAAGCCTCCCTGTGGTGTACAAAGACCAAAGTATACATGATCTTCTCATTATTCTTTACTGTGACAGGGAAATCTGCAGGGCGTTAGGGCGTTCTGTCACTTTTACAGTGTTTTCTTCAGAGAAACTTTGGGTTTTCATTTAGCAAATGAAGCGTCACAAAACCTGCTGTTGAGGAAGTACAAACGTGACTGAGGGCTGCCATGGGTTCTGTCCTCTGTGTAGCGATCTGAGAATGACCAGCGTGAGTGGGGTTGATTTTCTGTTGGCCTTAGTCTTGAAAATGTTACCGTCAGGTGGAAGTTTTAAATCAGCAGGTACTGGATAAGTTCATTTCTTAGTTATTGCAAATTAACTGAACGGAATACTGCTGCAAAGAAATATTATTCTTGATCATAGCAAGATTGTGATCAAGGTGATGATGATGGACTCTCCTGTTAATCTGACAGACGAGCAAGTACACTGGTCCTTATTGCCAGGTGTGAGTCTTCATAGATAGACGGTGGGTGATGTGCTTGCAGCGACAAGGGATAGATTTGTATGGAGGCCCATGATCACTAACACCATGTGGCAGGGCACCTGATGTTGATGATGATCATGATGACACTTCAAACAGTCAGTAAATGACAATTTCGCTTCTCACTAGTCGCTAATAATTAAACAGATCCTCATAACTGATGGTCACGGTAGTCAAGTGGGTCAACGTCAGACTTCCAATCACAAGGTCCTGGGTTCGATCCACTTGACATTTCCACCTGGTGGTAAAGGGTGGACGTTTTCTAATCTCTCAGATCAAGTATACAGATCTGCCAGTGCCTAAACCATCTTCTTGTGTATATGCATACAGATTATCAAGTATGCACGTAAAAGATGCATCAAGTTATGTTAGTAGCTGGGTTATGGAAACATGGATACACCCAGCACGCACGTCCACCAAAGATACAGACTGTACAATGACATAGTGGAGTGTGGTCAGCTCACCCAACAACTTGAGTTCTCTTTGCTCCACTTAAATTAAAAGACTGATTATAAGTAATGCACAGTGAGTCCAATGGACTTTGGAGGATAACACTGTACAAAAATGATTTGTAATAATAACATTAACAATACTGATAATAATAATAACAATGACACTAACGATACTAATAATACTAATGATGACAATAACAATAATGATAATAGCAACAATAATTACAACAATAATAATGATAATAATGATCACGATAACGGCAATAATAAAAATAATAATAATAAAAATATTAATAATAATGATGATATAATGCTACCAATTTTGAAGAACAAGGTCTCCCAACAGTGTAAAAATCGCTACTCACAGTTCCGTAGCTTTCGATGGCGTTCTCGCCATCTTCGTCAGCGCTCTAATGCTGTCTGCGTGAATCTCTACTCAGATCCCGCGAACATGGGATGAACCCAGTTCACGAGATCGAATCAGAGAATGGTACACCGGGGGCAGGGTGTAACGGCCCCGGTCCCTGTTGAGCGGGGGGTTGGTGGCTGCGATGTAGATGGCCTCCTTGACTCCTCGCTGGAACCACTTATTTTCTCTGTCCAGGATGTTGACATTGTCCGCACTGAATTGATGTTTTTCGGCGTGTAGGTGAGCTCCTACTGGAGAAGAGTCCCTCTTGTGTTCTGTTAGTCTCTTCTGAAGGGGGCGTTCAGTTTCACCGACATAATGTTGGTTACAGTCCTGGCAGTCTATTCTGTATATAATGCCAGCTTTGTCGAGTTTGCTGGTTTTGTCCTTGGGGGTGACCAGCTGGCTGCGTATGGTGTTGGAAGGTTTGGAATGTACAGCCACCCCCAGTTTTCTGATCTTTCTGGACAGAGCGTCACTCACACCTCCTACGTATGGGATGGTGATGTGTCCCTTGCGCTGGTGTTGTTTCACTGGCTGTTGGGATGCGGTGTTGGATTTCCTGCCTCCCGGGCTGTTCCAGGCCCACTTTTTGTAGCCCGAGATGGTGAGCACTTTTTTCAGGTGGTTTGTCTCCTTGTCTTTTGATGATGATGATAACAAAAATAAAAATCATAATATAATAATAATAATAATAATAATGATAATATAATAATAACAATAATAATGATAACAATAAAAATAATGATATAACAACAATACAATAATATTCTTATAATAATAATAATGATGATAATAATAATAATAATAATAATAATAATAATGATGATAATAATAATAATAATAATAATGATATTATTA
>CM060311.1:6722946-6742946 GCA_030674185.1 Monoplex corrugatus | reverse complement strand
TGTCCCTGTGTAGCGATCTGAGAATGACCAGCGTGAGTGGGATTAGTTTTCTGTTGGCCTCAGTCTTGAAAATGTTACCGTCAGGTGGAAGTTTTGAAACAGCGGGTATAGGATAAGTCCATTTCTTAGTATTGTAAATTAGCTGAACAGAATATTGTAATACCAAAGAAATAAGAGGGAAGCAGGGAGAATTTTTATAATATCAACCAAAGGACATCACTCTTGAGAGTCACGTAGAAATTATCTCCCATGTTGTTGAACGAGATAATTTCTACGTGACTCTCAAGAGTGATGTCCTTTGGTTGATATAAAAATTCTCCCTGCTTCCCTCTTATTTCTTTGGTATTACCTATATGCCTTGGAAGCAACCCTGTATATGTTCTGTCTTGTCTATGTGTGTGTGTTTGGTCAGTTCAAGAATAAAAGACTATGTCAATCTTGAACATAAGACCAATATATTGTATTATTTCTCTCCTCTCTCATAGTTGTGTGTAGAGTAGTTGCAGAGTATAAAGGTAGGCTTGGGCGCTCCTTTTTTGAGGAGTGTTCTGAGCTTATGGTTTTTGTGCTTTGTATCTGCTTCTATGCTAGCTGAATGGGTAGTCGCAAACTATGTTAGATTTGAGAAGTTCAACAACATGGGAGATAATTTCTACGTGACTCTCAAGAGTGATGTCCTTTGGTTGTTAGAATATTGTAGCTAAGAAATATGACGCTTGGACACAAAACAATGTTGATGATGGTGATGATGATGGACTGTCCCGTTAATCTGATAGATGAGCAGGCACGCTGGTCTTTATTGCCAGGTCTGAGTCTTCATAGAAAGATGAAGGTCCAGAACAAGGCAAGAGAGGCTTTTCCCATTCTCTTCTCCTTCAGTCTGGTAGCTGGGCTAAATCTATTTGGTGCACTTTGTGTGACTATGTCCCAATGGTTTCATCTCCCCACCTCGCCATTTGGTTTGAAACAAAATGAATAATGACTGGGTCCAAATGGGTCATGAGCAATTATGCAGCGTTTGCTTGATGGAATGACATCGAGTGGCATTGGGAGCTTGGGAGGTGATTGTGGTGAGGCATTGGTGCTCTAGGTACCATCCAGCACCCTCGGGTGTTTCTGGTTAACTGAAATAGTGGATATTGATAAATCTATTTCTTAGTGTAGTGAATCAGCTGAACAGAATGGTGCTGTTAAGGAATATGATACTTAGACGCAGCACAATGGTGATGATCATGGACTTTCCTGTAGATCCAACAGATGAATAGGCATACTGGTCCTTCTTATCTGGTCTGTGTCTTCATGTGGTATACATGCGCATATCTAATGTATTTGTTCCTTTGAACTGATGGGGAAAATAATCTGGAGATGACACACTCTCTGAGTTCTTTTTAAGTTTGTGTATATGTCCATGGTGTGCCAAGTAGGTTCTTTGAAATGTTGACAACCATTATCAGCACCAGATGATTATAAACAACAATAACAACAACAACAACAACAACAAAAAAACAGTTGACCATTAGCAGACGTCTGACTAAATTAAGACCTATTGAAAATGACGAGTCTGTTGTCCATCAGATGAACGTTCCAACTTTTAATAGGGGTCCATTTTCTCTCTGCACATCCAGCATATTATCATAATTTTCAGGGCAGAATGAACCCACAAGTTATCTGACATACACAAAACACAAGCAGTTTATGGCATACAAATCATTTAGGATTGCTTCTATTTAATAGAAAGATTATTAATAGACTTCCAAGACAGATAGCCCCATTTACGATCAGTTGTAAACATTTGTGTCAAATACTGTTATAATCAAGAGAGGTAGACAGAACACAGTAGGATGGAGATGGAAGAAGAAGACCAACACAGTCAACTCATTAAAGCAATGTACAGCAGAGAGCGGGGAGGCCATTTTACGAGCCAGTGAAGCCCAATGGCGGACGACATGTCCCACGAAAAGCTTGCCTTTGACTTTGTCTGTGTTGAGGGGCAATTTGTCACCGCTACCCGGGGTGAATCATATCGACAGTCGATTGTCTGCCCCCTGTTTCTGTCTCTGCTGATAACAAACAAACAAACACCAGATACAAACATTTTGAGAAAAATACTGAAACATTGCTTTTCGCACTTTGGACACAGCAGCAGGGAAGTTTCAGTATTTTCCTCATAATTTTTGTATCTGGTGTTTGTAATCTTACGCTTGACAAAGGCCAGCTGGCCGAAAATTTGCGCCTGTCTTGTCTTTTTGTATAAATACGCGTTCGTATTCTTCTTTCGTGTTTTTTTCTGGTTCCTGTTTGTTTGAACGCGGGCAGTCACACTTGTTTCGGATTATTAGATGGGCAGCAAACAGGACAGTTCTTTTAATGTTCCAGTCTGGCATCGAACTGGAGAAATTGATCACATCCTGAGTCCATGGCACTGTCAAGAGAAACAAGCGGTCTGCAACAGGCAATACTTGTATTGAGGGAGGTTACTTTTGTGCTCACCTTTTCTTTTTTTTTTTCTTTTTTTTTGGTCCCAGTTTCTACGCCACCTTAATGGCCACAGAAGCTGGAACAGTTTTTCACATTGCGATGATGATGATCTTGATGAGGATGGTTTTTCATGTTGCTACGGAGTTCCATCTAGAATTGAGACTACGTGACAGGGCTGTACTCTACGCTTACTAACATAATATATCCTGTGTCAACTAGGCCCGAGAGATACAGACATCCGCGGTGCTGGTCAGAAGATTTGAGCAACATCCTCAATGACGCATCCGTGAAGTGGATGAGACTCTGCTGTGTGGTCTCAGCCATCCTATTGAGCCCATAGCACGGCCAACTGTGGGTAGGAGGCGGTTAGAGCCAAAAACTCCCACAATGATGGATTTGACAACAACTGGAGAGGAAAAGCGATGGAACGAAGTGAATGGAAGCAGATGGGGAAGGCCTACGTCCAACAACGGACTTTCGATGGCTGAAAGAGAAAGAAGACCAAAAAAATCTTAATTTTTCTATTGGGCAGCCTGTCCAGCTTCAACCTTGTGGACCTGCCAGCTCTTCTCCCCTGACTGTTTGGAACAACGAAGTACATGCCATCTACATGCAATTAATGTTAATGGCTGTGATGATTTCAGTATCCAAGCCTCAGGTACACGTTTGCTGAAGCACAGAAGCGTCAAGCCAAGTGCGGTCACATGTCAACAGCAGGAAATGATCAGTGTGATTGTCGTTACACAAGTCAGAGACAAAGCTGAAAGGTTTGTGAATTTATTCCTTGATGACTAAACTTAATCCAGATGGTCCCTTCCTTGAAAACTCCCTTCTCTTTCTCTCATCTGTCTGTCTGTCTGTCTGTCTCTTTCTCTCTCTCTCCCTCTCCCTCTCTCTCCTCTGTCTGTCTCTGTCTGTCTGTCCTTCTGTCTCTGTCTCTCTGTCTCTGTCTCTCGTCTGTCTGTCTGTCTGTCTCTTTCTCTCTCTCTCCCTCTCTCTCCTCTCTCCTCTGTCTGTCTGTTTGTCTGTCTGTCTGTCCCTCTGTCTCTGTCTCTCTGTCTCTGTCTCTCTCTCTTCTGTCTGTCTGTCTGTCTGTCTGTCTCTCTCTCTCTCTCTCTCTCTCTGTGTCTCTGTCTGTCTCTTTCTCTCTCTGTATTATTTTCATTCTGTGTCCTCCTAAATGAAATTTATGACACTGGAAAAATCCCCAAAGATATGTCAAAATCAATTTTCATTGCACTTCCAAAGAAGACAGGGGCTATAGAATGTGAACTCCATTGCACAATCAGTTTGATGAGTAATGTAAAAAAAAATCCTATTAAGGACAATCATGATGAGGACAAAGAATAGAATCAAAAGAGAAATAGCAGATGAACAGTGTGGATTTGTGGAAGGGAAAGGAACTATTAATGCCATATACATCCTAAGAACCATCATAGAGAGGTCAATCGAGATAAATAAGGACTTATATTTATGCTTTGTTGATTATACCAAGGCTTTCAATCGGGTACGACATGAAGAATTGATCAACCAACTAGAAAAACTCAATATTGATGGAAAAGATCTACGAATAATCAGAAATATGTATTTGGAACAAACAGCTGCAATGAGAATAGAAAACGATATAAGCTCTTTCCAAAACATCAAAAGAGGGGTCAGACAGGGTTGTGTTTTGTCACCAGATCTGTTTTCACTTTACAGCGAAAACATCACGAGAAACCTAGAAGAAGACCCTGGATTAAAGGTTGGAGGAAAAATGATAAACAACATTCGATACACAGATGACACCGTGCTAATTGCAGAAAGTGAAAGGGACCTACAAAACCTTGTGAATATACTAGAAATAGACAGCAAAGGTAAGGGATTGGAACTAAACAGCAGAAGACTGAAGTCATGGTGATCAGTAAAAAACATGAAATCCCCTCATGCAAAATAACAGCAAATGGCACAACCTTGAGACAGGTTGATAAGTTTAAATACATGGGAAGGATCATTTGACTAGATGGCAGATGCACATCAAAAATAGCCAGCAGAATCGGCCAAGCCAAAACTGCATTCAGTCATATGAAAAGCATTCTTACCAACAAATGCCTATCAATTAACATCAGGAAGAGAGTTCTTGAATGTTATATAAAACCAATACTGTTAAACGGTTGTGAGGCGTGGACAGTCAACAAGCAAAGCCAGAACAAGATTGAGGCAGCCGAGATGTGGTTTCTAAGAAGAATGTTGAGAGTTCCATGGACAGCAAAGAAAACAAACGAGACAGTCTTGATGGAGGCAGATACAAAAGATCATTCATAAGGAATATTAGGAAAAGACAGGAAACATTTATAGGCCATTTTATGAAAAAGGGGAATTGGAGCACCTGGTCACAACGGGAAAGCTGGAGGGAAAGAGAGCACCAGGTAGACCCAGACAGAAGATATTGGACAAACTTGCAGAGTGGCTGAAGACAAAGAGGGTTGAGGAGGTGTTTGAGGCAACAAGGGACAGAAACAGATGGAAGGCCATGATCTCCAACGCCATGTGGCAAGGCACCTGATGATGATGATGATTACGTGTGTGCTATGCTTACGTGTGTGTGTGGGTGCATGCGTGCATACATGTATATGTGCGCGCGTGCATGTACATGTATAAGTGTGTGCGCACGCTTTTCATGTTTTGTCTTCAGTTAACAGTTTATAGCCATATGACCAAAACAGGTGTGTCGCCAGCTTTAGCTAACGTACAGCAAAGCGTGTAGCCGACACAAAGCCATGTCAAGTGGTTCCAGACCTGTTGGTGGAGGGTTGGAGAGGTGTTAAGGACAGGTAATCTCAGGGACTTAGCCAGCTTGATCGTAGTTCTGTTCCATCTTCCTTCTGCTTCAATACTCTACGATAATGGCTTGGAACAAGGGCTGATTGGTAGCCTACCTACGGCCTACGGGGAAAATGCAACTGTTTGCTTATATGTGAGCGGCATGAGCGAGAGCGCGCGCACACACACACACATCACGCACACACACACACACAACACACACACGTATACACACACACGTGCACACACACTCGCACGAACGCACACATGCACCATAACACACACAAACACACACACATACATGCGCGCACACACACAGAACATACACAAACATGCAAGCCACGCACACACATAACACACACACAAACACGCACGCAACACCACACACACAACACAAACACCACCACACCCAACACACACAACACACACACACAACACACCAGACAAACACACACAAACACACACGCACACAAACGCACGCACACGCATGCACACACTCACAAACGCACGCGCTCACACAAACACACACAAACACACGCACAACACACAACACACACACACAGCTACACAAACACACAACACACACACACACACACAACACACACACACACACACACCACACACACACACACAACACACACACACACACACACACACACACACACACACACACACACACACACCCCACAACACACAACACATCCAGATCGAAATTCAAACACCAAACTGAAATCAGATAATGCACATTTCTAAATGTTGCTGGAAGACAAGTCATGACATCTCTTGCTAGCTACGAGAATTTAATATCTTTGCTTTGTAAACTCCGTTGGCTTCCCATTCAACAGAATATCAGATACAAAGCTGCTTGTATGTGTTACAAGATTTGTGCAGCTCAAGAATTTCAAAAACCTATCCCTGGTTTAGGAAATAAATGAATTCAAACTCTGACCAATAGACTGTGACTTCTTTAAAATGAATTCAAACTGTGACCAATAGACTGTGACTTCTTTAAAATGAATTCAAACTTGACCAATAGACTGTGACTTCTTTAAAATGAATTCAAACTGTGACCAATAGACTGTGACTTCTTTAAAATGAATTCAAACTGTGACCAATAGACTGTGACTTCTTTAAAATGAATTCAAACTGTGACCAATAGACTGTGACTTCTTTAAAATGAATTCAAACTGTGACCAATAGACTGTGACTTCTTTAAAATGAATTCAAACTGTGACCAATAGATTGTGACTTCTTTAAAATGAATTCAAACTGTGACCAATAGACTGTGACTTCTTTAAAATGAATTCAAACTGTGACCAATAGACTGTGACTTCTTTAAAATGAATTCAAACTCTGACCAATAGACTGTGACTTCTTTAAAATGAATTCAAACTGTGACCAATAGACTGTGACTTCTTTAAAATGAATTCAAACTCTGACCAATAGACTGTGACTTCTTTAAAATGAATTCAAACTGTGACCAATAGACTGTGACTTCTTTAAAATGAATTCAAACTGTGACCAATAGACTGTGACTTCTTTAAAATGAATTCAAACTGTGACCAATAGACTGTGACTTCTTTAAAATGAATTCAAACTGTGACCAATAGACTGTGACTTCTTTAAAATGAATTCAAACTCTGACCAATAGACTGTGACTTCTTTAAAATGAATTCAAACTGTGACCAATAGACTGTGACTTCTTTAAAATGAATTCAAACTGTGACCAATAGACTGTGACTTCTTTAAAATGAATTCAAACTGTGACCAATAGACTGTGACTTCTTTAAAATGAATTCAAACTGTGACCAATAGACTGTGACTTCTTTAAAATGAATTCAAACTGTGACCAATAGACTGTGACTTCTTTAAAATGAATTCAAACTCTGACCAATAGACTGTGACTTCTTTAAAATGAATTCAAACTCTGACCAATAGACTGTGACTTCTTTAAAATGAATTCAAACTCTGACCAATAGACTGTGACTTCTTTAAAATGAATTCAAACTCTGACCAATAGACTGTGACTTCTTTAAAATGAATTCAAACTCTGACCAATAGACTGTGACTTCTTTAAAATGAATTCAAACTGTGACCAATAGACTGTGACTTCTTTAAAATGAATTCAAACTCTGACCAATAGACTGTGACTTCTTTAAAATGAATTCAAACTGTGACCAATAGACTGTGACTTCTTTAAAATGAATTCAAACTGTGACCAATAGACTGTGACTTCTTTAAAATGAATTCAAACTTGAACAATAGATTGTGACTTCTTTAAAATGAATTCAAACTCTGACCAATAGACTGTGACTTCTTTAAAATGAATTCAAACTCTGACCAATAGACTGTGACTTCTTTAAAATGAATTCAAACTCTGACCAATAGACTGTGACTTCTTTAAAATGAATTCAAACTGTGACCAATAGACTGTGACTTCTTTAAAATGAATTCAAACTGTGACCAATAGACTGTGACTTCTTTAAAATGAATTCAAACCTGACCAATAGACTGTGACTTCTTTAAAATGAATTCAAACTGTGACCAATAGACTGTGACTTCTTTAAAATGAATTCAAACTGTGACCAATAGACTGTGACTTCTTTAAAATGAATTCAAACTGTGACCAATAGACTGTGACTTCTTTAAAATGAATTCAAACTGTGACCAATAGACTGTGACTTCTTTAAAATGAATTCAAACTCTGACCAATAGACTGTGACTTCTTTAAAATGAATTCAAACTCTGACCAATAGACTGTGACTTCTTTAAAATGAATTCAAACTGTGACCAATAGACTGTGACTTCTTTAAAATGAATTCAAACTGTGACCAATAGACTGTGACTTCTTTAAAATGAATTCAAACTGTGACCAATAGACTGTGACTTCTTTAAAATGAATTCAAACTGTGACCAATAGACTGTGACTTCTTTAAAATGAATTCAAACTCTGACCAATAGACTGTGACTTCTTTAAAATGAATTCAAACTCTGACCAATAGACTGTGACTTCTTTAAAATGAATTCAAACTGTGACCAATAGATTGTGACTTTCCTTTAAAATGAATTCAAATCCTTGACCAATAGATTGTGACTTCTTTAAAATGAATTCAAACTGTGACCAATAGATTGTGACTTCTTTAAAATGAATTCAAACTCTGAACAATAGATTGTGACTTCTTTAAAATGAATTCAAACTGTGACCAATAGATTGTGACTTCTTTAAAATGAATTCAAACTGTGACCAATAGACTGTGACTTCTTTAAAATGAATTCAAACTGTGACCAATAGACTGTGACTTCTTTAAAATGAATTCAAACTCTGACCAATAGATTGTGACTTCTTTAAAATGAATTCAAACTGTGACCAATAGACTGTGACTTCTTTAAAATGAATTCAAACTGTGACCAATAGACTGTGACTTCTTTAAAATGAATTCAAACTCTGACCAATAGTAATCAAAGAACATAACTCTTAAGAGTCACGTAAGAATTATCTCCCATGTTGTAGAACTTCTCAAATCTACCCATTCAGCTAGCATAGAAACAGGTACAAAGCACAAAAACCGTAAGCTCTGAGCTTACGGTTTTTTGTGCTTTGTATCTGCTTCTATGCTAGCTGAATGGGTAGCGCAAACTGTGTTAGATTTGAGAAGTTCTACAACATGGGAGATGATTCCTACGTGACCGTCAAGAGTTATGTTCTTTGATTAATATCATAAAAATTCTCCCTGCTTCTCTCTTATTTCTTTGGTCTGACCAATAGGTTATGACTTCTGTGCGTTCAGTCAGTGTATACACAGTGTCATCTAGTCATTTCTAGTGTAAGTATCAATACATGGTGCACCCTATGTTGTCCAACTTGCAAGGCTTACGTAATTTGTCTTTGCTTGAAGTATTTGTATGGAAATTATGGGACCTTGACCACCTGTGCATCAGCTGGTATACAGGATACGTGTATATTAAAATCCAGCAACTAAAGACTAGTTTGGAATTTGTTCTCTGACAGACGCTGTGATAGGCTGACAAATTCTGTCGTTTGTTTTAACTTTTTATCTGTGTGTGAGGCAATCGGGAAACAACTGGGACTTAAATGTACAAGGGAGAATTTGTTGTTGTTATTGTTGTTGTTGTTGTTGTGTTGTTATTGTTGTTGTTTGTTGTTGTTGTTTCCACCATACCATAGTCGAAGATCAGCTGGTCTTAAACAGTGTTTGACCTGGTAGTTGATGGCTGGCTGAGTTACGTCATATCCAAAAATAGCGTGACTGTTTCATATACCCAATGAAAATTGTCGTCTCAATGGATGCCCATTTATTCCAGCTCAGCTTGTATATGACTTATCTGCACGTTACAAGACAAATGTAAATCACAAGTTGTTTATGGCATGCAAGCTCAGGATTTCGTCTGATTTTCAAACAGATTATGAATGGGTTTCCTCAAAGCAAGAAAGAGATTTATGGTTCAGCTGTAAACGTTTATTTCAAAACTTATGCCAAGTGCTGTTTAAATCAAGAGAGATAGACAAACCTCAGCTGGATGAAGTTGGAAGAAGAAGACCAACACAGTCAACTCATTAAAGCAATGTACAGCAGAGAGCGGGGAGGCCATTTTACGAGCCAGTGAAGCCCAATGGCAGACGACATGTCCCATGAAAAGCTTGCCTTTGACTTGGTCTGTGTTGAGGGGCAATTTGTCACCGCTACCCGGGGTGGATCATATCGACAGTCCATTGTCTGCCCCCAGTGTCTGTCTCTGCTGTTGATTTATCGCCCTTAAGGTAAAAAAGTCAGTTGCATCCGTGTGTACAATTTCAGAGGGCTGTGTGTTTTATATTAGTCAGGACGAGTCGATGAACGTGATCGTGTGAGACAGAACTGAAATCCACCCGCTATTTTGCCCTACCCATGCAAGGGCAATATGACAGGGTGTTGTAGTACGAGACTAAATCCAACCCAGGTCAACTATTGTTCAGTTATTATCAACTTTGAGTCTTTCCTTTTTCGCATTAAAACATGGGGGTGGAAATTGCTCTGATCAGAGGCAAAACTCTTTGTGCAGATAGGATATAGGTACGGATAAGGAGTGAGCAAGATTGATTGTTTACCTCAGACAAAGCTGGGTGTGTGGATGGAACACATGTGGGGGGGGGGGGGGGAGATGTGAGAAGGTCCTACTATAACAAGAAATGTTTTGGCTGTTTATGAAGAGGTCTTCCATTCATTCAAAAGTCACACAGAATAAGTGCTCACACAAACATTGTCACGCAGCTCACCCATTATGTGAGCTTACATTTTTTTTTCTTCTTGTTTTCATTCTTCATTGAAATAAAATGTGGCTTCTGCTATGTCTTTTATTTGCCATGCCACAGACGGATCAGAGGATGACATTTTTTCTCTCTAAATTTTTGCTGATTAAAGAGATGCCCAACCATCAGTTGACTCCTTAACCACAGACATAAAGGGATGATGACCACCTTTTGTCCAGTCAGCCCAAAGTGGTCCTGATGAGGCGTCACACCGGGCACAACTGGCTCAGTGCACATATAAACTGTAAATTCATAATGACGTCTTCCCCAGCCTGATCTTACCGCCAACAGGACCAGATGAAAACATATTTCTTTGGTGTCACTTCTGTCGACTGGAGCAAAGAGGGGAATGGCCAACTACGATTTCTCTGACCGTCAAGCTGTATGGCAGCTGACAGAAACAAAAAAAGAAAACAAAAACCTGGTCGTAATCATCATCATCCATCATCATCATCATCATTTCATCATCATCATCATCATTCATCATTATCATCATCATCATCATCAACCGTCATCTCATATCATCTGCACATCATTGCCCGCGCGTGGCATTGGGATCATGGCCCTCCGTACGAATCTATCCCTTGTCGCTGCAAGTACATCTCCCACCCTCTCTGTCTTCAGCCCCTGCAAGTCCGTCCAATATTTTCTCCCTGGGTCCACCTGCAGTTCTCTTTCCATCCAGGTTCCCAGGTCGGTTAAGAAGAAGAAACAGATACTCTTAATATGTCAGTCGTTAAATTTGAACTTAATGCTTTGTGTAAACATTTACCAATATATGTCAGTTGTTAAATTAGAACTTAATGCTAGGTAAACCAGTTCAATATATGTCAGTTGTTAAATTTGAACGTAATGCTAGGTAAACCAGTTCAATATGTGTCAGTTGTTAAATTTGAACTTAATGCTAGGTAAACCAGTTCAATATGTATCAGTTGTTAAATTTGAACTTAATGCTGGGTAAACCAGTTCAATATATGTCAGTCGTTAAATTTGAACTTAATGCTAGGTAAACCAGTTCAATATATGTCAGTTGTTAAATTTGAACTTAATGCTAGGTAAACCGTTCAATATATATCAGTTGTTAAATTTGAACTTAATGCTAGGTAAACCAGTTCAATATATGTCAGTTGTTAAATTTGAACTTAATGCTCGGTAAACCAGTTCAATATGCACACGCTGTGGATGGCTTGTATCATTCTGAATGTCAGAACTAGGGAACTATGTTGGTAAATGCATCACTTAGGATTGGCTTAAAATCTGTTTTGGTCATACGACTTTTGAATGTGGTGACATAATCAATTGGTAAGGTCAGGGTTAGGGACACTTATGTACTTGTTCTCGAATGAAAACTTGCCAATATGGTGAAAAGAGTGTGTGTGTGTGTGTGTGGTGTGTGTGTGTGTGTGTGTGTGTGTGTGTGTGTGTGGTGTGTGTGTGTGTGTGTGTGTGCGTGTGTGTGTGTATGTCTGTGTCTGTGTGTGTGTGTCTGTACACTCTGTGGGGTGTGTGTGTGTGTGTGTATTGTGTGTGTGTGTGTGTGTGTCTGTGTGTGTGTGTATGACAGTGTAGTGTGTGTGTATGTATGTGTGTGTGTGTGCGTGCTTGTGTGTGTATGTGTGTGTGTGTATGCGGTGTGTGTGTGTGTATGTATGTGTGTGTGCTTGTGTTTGTATGTGTGTGTGTGTCTGTGTGTGTGTGCTTGTGTGTTTATGTGTGAGTGTGTGTGTGACAGTGTAGTGTGTGAGTATGTATGTATTGTATGTGTGTGTTGTGTGTTGTGTGTGTGTGTGTGTGTTGGAGTGTGTGCTTGTGTGTGTATGTGTGTGTGTGTATGTGTGTGAGTGTGTGTGCTTGTGTGTGTATGTGTGTGAGTGTGTGTATAACAGTGTAGTGTGTGTGTATGTATGTGTGTGTGTGTGCTTGTGTGTGTATGTGTGTGAGTGTGTGTGCTTGTGTGTGTATGTGTGTGAGTGTGTGTATGAGAGTATACGTGTGTGTGTGCGTGTGTGTGCGTGCGCGCGCGCGTGTGTGCTTGTGTGTGTGGTTGTGTGTGTGGTGTGTTGTTGCTGTTGTTGTTTTGGTTTTCATCAACAAGAATCCTTTGACACTTTGTTGCTTTTTTTAAAAACAGCTAACCTGTTCGTTTTAGACATATGACCGCAAAAAGGTAAAAAGAAAAAAACAAATACAATAAAAGGCTTCCCTTGTTTGTAAAGTGTCAGCCTGCAACAAGATTACACTCACACCAGTGGCATTAGTTTGTTTGTCCCTTTTGTCATGTTTACTGCTTATAAATCAAAGGAAAGCAAATTCTGTGGCGCCATACTGTAGCTTTTGTACCGGGTGATATTCAAATTCTATTCACGAGTCTTACAACCACGGCAGCGACGGATGTCATGTTCAGCCTGGATAATCTGATGGATAAAGCAGTGAATGGGGGCCCGGTGGTAGAGAGCTGGCAGGGAACCAAGGGGTCCTGTGTTCAATTCTGCAAAACGCAAACGAAACAATAAGAATGGGTAACAGCAGCAACGACAATGAACAAACAGGGATTTGTCTGTCTCTCCGTCTCTGTCCTGTTGTCTGTCTCTTATTTTCTCTCTTATTTTCTGTCTCTGTCTCTGTCTCTCTTTATTTCTGTCTCTGTCTCTGTCTCTGTCTTCTCTCTCTCTCTCCATACCGTTCAGGTCTGGTAAACAAAACCCAAATAACAGTGGAACAAAACAGCAACAACAGTTCACAGACAAACAGGGATGTCTCCCACTTTTACCTTTGTGTTCACAAACTTGGAAAACATACACACATCAAAAGAAAGAAACACGCAAATATACTAACGAACACACACACACACACACACATACATACATACACACACATACACAAGCATGCACGCACGCACACACACACGCATACAACACACACACACGCGCACACAACACACACATACAACATCACACACACAACACATACATACATACACACACACACACACACACACACACACACACACACACACACACACCACACACACAATGCAATCGACTGTGGAACATCTGTATCAAGGTATTTGTAAACAAGTAGTTTCAGAAGAAGAATGGACAGTTTAGGACAGGGATGTACAATAGGAAGTGGTCACAGAAATAAACAGGTGCAGTACCACTGATACACTTGTAGCATAATGTATTGATTTTGTATGACATTCTTTGAGAAACAGGCAACCAGTGGAAAAAAAAGAAAGCAAGAGAGTGATATGATCATGCCTGTTTTCATAAAGAGCGGGATGGGCCACAGAATTATGAACAGTATGTGAATCTACTATAACAGAAACCAGAAAAACACGAAAATAGAATCAGAATGCGTACTGAATACAACCAGACAAGACAGGCGTAAAGTTTCGGCCAACAGGCCTTTGTCAAGCGTTAAACGTAAGATCACAAACGAACAAACACCAAATATAAACTAGGAATAAAAGACTGAAACTTCCTGCTGCTTCAAAATAAATTAGGAGTAAAAGACTGAAACTTCTCTGCTGCTTTGTCCGTGGGAGAAAAGGACTCACTTTCCCCTTACAACATTAGGTTTATGAGGAGAACTTTACCTTTAAATATAGACTGTGTCAAACAGTTGGCATGGTGCAGTGGTTAACACAACAATTGACGACCAGAAGGTTCTGGTTTAACACATAAAGTTCTCAGGAAATCATGTGGTTTTTGTAGTCCCACTCAGCTCCTACCAGAACCGATCATGCTATGGCTTTCAGTGGGAAGACTGGACCACACAGTTGAGTCCAAATTAACATAACATATGTACCATTGCGAGTTAGATTAAATTTCTTGACCAGCACCGCAGGTGTCTGTATTTTGCAGGCCTGGTTGATGCCCGGATACATTGTTACAGTACGCATTAAGTATAACCCTGTCACGCAGTCTCAATCTAGAATGGAACTCAATAGCATCATGATTGTCATCCCCATTGTCAGGCAATCTCTTAGCGTTGTGACACATTGTCACAGACTCTGTATCATATGTGTTTGTGGGTTTTTTGTTGTTGTTGTTGTTATTGTTGTTATCCAAACAAATGTGACTGCCCGCGTTCAAGCAAACAGGAACAAAAGAAAAACAAAACAAACAAAACAAAACAAAAAACAAAAACAAACAAAACCAAAAACACACTCACACACACACACGGAAAAAGAATCAGAACGCATATTGATACAACCAGACAAGACAGGTGCAAAATTTTCAGCCAACTGGCCTTTGTCAAGCGTAGACGTTAGATTCTTTTTTACGTGTTTTTTCCTGGTTTCTGTCATTGTTGTTGTTTTCTTTGTTATTGTCATTTTTTTTTATAAGTTATGGGTGCATATACATGTGTATACACACATAGGCAGAACCTCATTTCACGTTGATCTAAATCCCTATTCCACACACCCGAAGCGATCTTTTCTTCATTCATTTTTGAAACGAATATAGCCCAAAACACAAACGGACTCAACAGTTCAAGTCCTTACGGAGACGGCTGGTGGAGGTGAGGGGTGGAAAATCCCAGGGCTTGGTGCCGTGTGGTTTGTCTTTCACCCTGAACTCTGCTTGCGCCTGCAGGCTTCTGTGCCACGGTTTTGTCCCTTGACAGCACGCCATTTGTCCCCCCTTCTTCTGCTTTTGAACTGGTTTTCAGCTTCAAAACGCCAGTCACAAACCGTGTTTAAGTGGGAAGAAAAATTGGTGCTGTTTCTACCTACCTGCCAACTCCAGATTAATGACTTCTTCCACTTGTTGAAGGGGAGGGGAGTAACGTATATAAAGAGGAAAGAAGTAAACAAGCAAGTCAAAGAAAAAGTGTACATATTCTCTGAATCATTATGTGTTGGATAGTTCATCGTGGCCTCTGTGTGGGCCTCTGACGACGGATGTGTGACAATGGATAAGGAGTATTGAATAACAGAGTCACAACCCCTTAAGATTAGGGAAATCCACATGTATGTATGAGGTTTTGACATAATGGTGTGCTCTCTCTCTCTCTCTCTCTCTCTCTGTGTCTGTCTGTCTGTCTGTCTGTCTGTCAGTCTGTCTCTTTCTCTCTCTCTTTCTCTCAAGAGTATTGCATAACAGAGTCACAACCCTTAAGATTAGAGACATTCAGATGTATGTATGAGGTTTTGACATAATGGGACTCTCTCTCTCTCTCTCTCTCTCTCTCGTCTGCCTGTCTGTCTGTCTTTCCGTCTCTCTTTCTGTCTCTCTCTGTGTCTGTCTCTCTCTCAGATAATTTATTCTTAAATAAAATCAGTGTGTGTGTGTGTCTCTCTCTCACTCACTCTGAGATAATTTATTCTTAAATAAAATCTCTCTCTCTCTCTCTCTCTCTCTCATACTATATTCTTAAATACCCCCCTCTCTCTCTCCAACTCTCTGTCTCCTTCTCTCTCTCCCTTCCTCTTTCTCTGTGTCTCCCTCCTCTCTCTCTCCTCATGTCGCCCTCTCTCACTGTCTGTCTGTCTCTGTCTGTCTCATATTATTACCAAACCCTACTCTTTATTCACTGGGATGATATGAGGACAAAACATGCCCCCACCCCCACCCACCCCCTGTCTTTTTTTTTGCCACGCCGCTTTGAGTCAGCAAGGGCAGTCAGTCACTGGGTTGTCTCCCTTCTCATGGTGATGATGAATCACAGAAACGTCAAGCTGTGTCTGCCAAGATCACAGGCTGCATGGCCTGTTGACAAGCATTTCATGTGGTGATGATAAAGGTACAGCGTTTCTTGGCTGCAATGTTCTGCTGCACTGTTTTCTCTAAGAAACTCCTAAGTTCTACTGTGGCAATTGAAACAGCACAGCACAAAGTGTCAAGCAAGGCAGTTTAAGTTTGAGTAGTTGACTACAATTGGTCCTTTTTTTATTTAGTAAATTTAAAAATGACCAGCAGGTGAGCAAATAACACAAAACAAAATTTTTAAAAATCTAAAGAAACAACAAAATAAAAATAAACAACAAACAGTTTCAATTTCAGTTTCAATTTCTCGAGATGACGTCTCCACGTTCGGAATGAATTTCATATGCACTAACGTCATAGATCTAGGTGCTATGTGATGGAGAAGATTCAGAATGATCATGGCACAAGCCTCAAGCCTGCACATTAGCCCATGAGCTGGCCAGGTCCTGAGGTCCTATCTAGATAGTGCCATAACCCTGGGGTCGTAGGGGAGTGAGATGGTAGAGACCTCACCTTTTCTAGGGGCCAGCACCACGAAGGCGGCGCCCATCCCCTGTCCCTCACAAAAATTCATATTCATGTTCATTTTTTTTAACCAAGACTTCAGAAAGGCAAGAAGGCTGATTGGTCTTCAAGGGGTGGGACCTCGGAAATCAACTTATCTCTCCAATGTTTTTTTACCGAGGCAGCCAGGCAATGCCCTGCTCTTCACGATTTCCAACTGCCGTGGGATCTTTAGCGTGCGAAGGACCAGACGTTCAAGTTCAATTTTCCAGTCAAACTGAGGAGAACAGTCGAGGCCTCTACGGGGAGCGAACCCTGGAAGCTCGAGTTTAGTTACTGGCAGGCGAACGTCTGAACCATTCTGCCACTCTTCTCCGCAAACAACAAACAAACAAACAAAAAAGCCATCATCCTAAAAAAAAAAAAAAGGTCACGTGGCCACAGTTGCCCCACCCACCCCCACCCCACTCCTTTTTATTCTCTGATGCGTGAATACACGTTATTTTACCCACACTGTGCAGGCAGTATGTTGCAGCGTAGCCTGCACACTCCGTTTTAGGTGGGTGTGCAGGCTGGGTGCTTTTTTGTTGTTGTTGTTGTTGTTGTGTTGTTGTTTCCAAAAGACACCACACAATGTCATGACTTACATGATCTTTAACGTGCATATCTGATGTTCTGTGTGCGTGTACACACGGGGTTAGGGGGGGGGGGGGGGGGGGAGGGTTAGACACTGGCAGATCTGCACACATGGAAACACGTGGGATCAGAAACACCTCCATCGTTTTCCCACCAGGTGGGAGATACCCATGTAGGATCAAATCTACACCTTCCGAGTAGAAGTCCAATGTTATAGCAGTTTGTACAATGGTGTCAGTTACAGCATATTCCAAGGTATATAAATCACGATACGTTCTATGATATAGAGTACGGCAGAATTCACGTCTTACTTTGTAAGGTATAAATTACGACATAATCAAGGGTATACCTTACGACACATTCTAAGGTACAAAGCACGGCACTTTCTGAGGCACAAATTACGAGAGTTTATATAAATTACGACACATTCTAAGGCACACATTACGGCACAATCTTAAGTACACATTCTAAGATACAAATTACGACACATGCTGAAGTCATAAATTTCGACACATTTTCAGGTAAAAAGTTGTAAATTGCGACACATTCTAAGTTAAAATTACGACACATTCTAAGTTATGAATTACGACACATCCTAAGATACAAATTGCGACACATTCTAAGGCACAAATTACGACACATTCTAAGGCACAAATTACGAAACATTCTAAGGCACAAATTACGAAACATTCTAAGGCACAAATTACGACACATTCTAAGGCACAAATCACGACACATTCTAAGGCACAAGTTACAACACATTCTAAGGCACAAATTATGAACATTTTCTAAGGCATAAATTACGACATATTCTAAGGCACAAATTAGAACACATTCTAAGGCACAAATTACGACATATTGTAAAGTACAAATCACGACATATTCTAAAGTATAAATTACACATATTCTCAAGCTATAGATTATGATACATTCTAAGGGAAAAATTACGACACATTTCAAGGCACACGGTACGGCACATTCTAAGGTACATATTAGGACATATTCTGAGGCACAAATTACGACATATTCTAAAGTACAAATTACAACATATTGTAAAGTACAAATTACGACATATTCTAAAGTGCAAATTACAACATATTGTAAAGTACAAATGACGACATATTCTAAAGTACAAATCACAACATATTGTAAAGTACAAATGACGGCATATTCTAAAGTATAAATTACGACACATTCTGAGGCACACAATACGACACATTCTAAGGAATAAATTGAGACATATTCTGAGGCACAAATTACGACATATTCTAAGGTACAAATTAAGGCAAATTCTGAAGTTACAAGTAACGACACATTTTAAGTTATACGTTACAGCACATTCTAAGGTACAAATTACGACACATTATGAAGTTATGAATTTCGACACATTCTCAGGTATAAATCACGACACATTCTCAGGTATAAATCACGACACATTATGAAGTTATGAATTTCGACACATTCTCAGGTATAAATCACGACACGTTCTCAGGTATAAATCACGACACATTCTCAGGTATAAACCACGACACATACCTAGGATATAAATCATTCAACACGCATCGAAAACCAGAGGGAGAGAGTGAGTATATGATTTGACCATCTTGTTGGGCTTTTTCACATTCCGCCGCCGACAAGGACAAAGTTAATGGTTAGGGTTCATCCCGGCTGACAGAGAGAGCCGCCTCACCCGTTTTCGCCTTCAGTGTGAGTGATTATGACAGCTGTTTTGTGCAGCCAGCTTAGCAGGATTAACAGCGAGCTGGGGAGTTGTGAAGGCACAGGCTTGGTGAAGATCTACCTTCGGACAATGCGCACAGAAGGTGCAGTCATCTTCCCGTCACGTTGCGCGCGCCGGGCAAAGACCGCTCGCTGGGTTGTGTCCCCTGACGCCTGACTGTTCTTCCGCGGCAGCGCCCAGGTTAGTCACACGCGATTATCTGCCCCTGGGGCTTAGAGTGCTAATTACCTGCCCCTGACGGAAATCTCGCGCTTCAACGCGCTTCTAATGGAGTGGAACCCAGAAGACCAGGCGGGATTGAAACCCGAGGTCCCAGCCAGCGGAGTGGGGGAAGGTTGTGTGAGAATCACAGCGTTGAACAGGCGGCTGTTGTAAGGAGTCAAACAGGCGTAAAGAAGCCAGCTATGGATAGGATTCATCATCGTGAACGGCTCCGCTGTGGGCTTCTTTCTCCACGATGAAGTGGCCTGACAGCCTGAAAGGCTGAGAGTTACTATGACGGGGTGACGACCAGAGCAAGTTCTTTACCGCCGATTCATCCAGATCGGAGTGGGGGGAAACGACAGGGGCTGTGAACAGAGGGGGTGGGAAGAGACCAAAGAATCGTGGGTAGTCTTGTGGCGGGATTTTCGGGTGCTGAAGCCGAGGTGGGGTGTTAGGGGTGTGGGGGTGTGGGGGAGGATCAGACGACGCATGAGGACAAGAGGGAAGACACGAGACTGAGCGCCTACTTCTTTCATCGTCTTTCTGCATGGACGGACCCGCTGCAGGGTATGATATAGGGGTAGAGACAAAAATGATTGATGGGCCTCCCCGT
>CM060311.1:6552946-6717946 GCA_030674185.1 Monoplex corrugatus | reverse complement strand
CACACACACACACACACACACACACACACACACACACACACACACACACACACACACCACCACACCACCACCACCACCACCACCACACCACCACCATAATACACATAACGCCAAAGCAATTATAGAAATGAAAGAAAACAAATATTGACTTCTATAATTATGCCAACTGGTCAATACTTACAGACAAGACACCTGAGATTATGATCTTTGGGTCTTCAACAAGGTAAAAACACACAGACACGCTTATAAGTCAGAAACAGCACACATGATTAATTTAACTTGGCTTTTTTTGGGGGGGGGGCAGATCAGAGTTTTTTCCCACAAAGCTTTGTGGGAGAGAACAGGGAATCTTCCTATTTATCTTTTATATAATTCTAAGATGATGAAATTAGATGGACATAGGTACTGCATGTATTCTCTCTCTCTCTCTCTCTCTCTCTGTCTCTCTCTCTCTCTCCTCTCTCTCTCTGTCTCTCTCTGTCTCTCCCCCCCCCCCTTTGATATCGCTGTTTATGATGGTGTCTTCTCTTTGTCTCTTGGTCTTTCCTCTTCTCTGGTGGGCTTTCTTTGGTTGTTTGATGTTCGTGATGGTGTCTTCTCCTTGTTCCTTGGTCGTCCTTCTTCTCTGGTAGACTGCTTTAGGAGTTTGCTTTGGTGACTGTCTTATGTTGGTTTTGTGTGGATAGAGTAGCTCTGGCATCAGTTGTTTGTTGCTGTTTTCTTGGGTTCTCCTCTCTTGTTCCTTGTCTTTGGTCAGCGGTCACTGACAGGAAGTGGATAATGTGGAAGGGAGGTAACTATCATGGAAGGACACAACCATCATGTCTTTCTCTGACGTAGGCTGTGTATCAATATGTTGTGTGGATAATTTAAAGTGCTGATATGCAAAACAGTTCTTCAATCCGGGTGCAAAGGTATTGTGAAGATACTGTGACGAGGTGAGTGAATGAAAATGATTATTCTTTTCCTTGATTGTTTGACAATTGTGTTTGTGTTTTCATATCTGTGGGTAGACCTAGATGACGATGATTGATTATGTCATTAGATTGACTGATTGATTGGATTTTGCCAGCTCCTTTGGTTGGTGGGTCAGTCAGTTTGTAGGTACGTGATTCAATGCTTAGTTGGCTGGGTACCTCTCTGTTTGTTTTGTGTCTCTAAGACATCTCTGTGTGTGTGTGTGTGTGTGTGTGTGTGTGTGTGTGTGTGTGTGTGTGTGTGTTGTCTGTTTCACTCTATCTCTCTCTGTCTCTTTCTTTCTTCCTCTCTCTCCTCTTTCTCTCTCCCTCTCTCATTCTCTCTCTCACTCTGTCTCTGTCTCTCTCTGTTTCACTCTCTCTTTCTCTCTCTGACTCTCTGTCTCACTCTCTTTCTTTCTCCCTCTCTCTTTTACTCTCTCTCTCTTTATCTCTCTTTTCACACACACACACACACACACCTCTCTCTCTCTGTGTCTTTCTCTCTCTCTCTCTCTCTCTAACTCCCACTCACTCTTCTCTCTCTCTTCTCTCTCACACACACACTCTTTCTCTCTCCCTCTCTCTCTAACTCTCTCTCTCTCATCCATTCCACTCTCTCCCACTGTCTGTCCCCCCCCTCTCTCTCTCTCTCTCTTTCTATCTCTCGTTCCAGCACATAACTCACGTTCATCCTCATCCCTCTCACAGATGTGAAAATGAGTCCACAAATTTTGTGTGAGGGTCCATGGCCTTCAGAGGCAAAGTCCTTGTACCTCTCTTCTACCCTGTCATCCGCCTAATCGTAACCACTGAATTATAAGCAAAGACAAGATAATTCAGCCATCATCCCCACTCCCAGACAGCGATAACGGACACACTACGGCTTGATCAAAGACTTTAGCAAAAGTGTGGAGGAGGGGGTGGGGGGCAAGGATGTCCAGTTTAAGATGGACATCATGAGGGAACCGGCATTTAACACATGGACAGACACCCGAGGTGGACAATAGCCATGGTGTCTCTTGTGGTCACAGGCAGTGTGAGGAGTAAGATGGACAGTGGTCAGCAGATTTTAGATATTGACTGGTAATTCTGTCTCGTACGTATGGAGTACGGCTCGTTACAAAATGGGGAAAAAACAGATGTATAACTGCAGTTATTTTTTCTTTCATTTTACCCAGCAAATTTTTCGATTTTGGTCAGACAACTGCATACAAAAAGCGAATAAACACTGGTACCTTATTCTGCAATATTTGATAAAATTAGGATACTCACTGGAATCTGTGTGAAAATGTTCTCATATATGCTCGATCTCCTGTTTAGAATGTCCTCAGAACAATTCGTTAAAAAGAAAAAAAAGAAAGAAAGAAAACAGACAACAGACAGAAAGAAGAAAGAAAGACAGACAGACAGAAAGAAAGAAAGAAAGACAGACAGACAGAAAGAAAGAAAGAAAGAAAGAAACAAACAAACAAAGGAAGGAAGAAAGAGAGAAAGAGAGAATGAGAGAAAGAAAGAAAGCGAGAAATAAATAAATTAATAAATAAAGAAAGAAGCAAACAAACAAACAAACAAAAAATAAGTTCAATTACTTTGACGATGGTCACCTGTGAAATGAAATGCCTGAGGAAAGCATAAACAAGACAAGGCGGGACAAGATCAGAAATGAGGTGATACGAGACATGGTAGGAGCAACACCAATCCTACAACACATCGAACATATGACGATCAAGTGGTTCGGACACCTCACACGTATGCCCCTAAACCAACCAGCTCTTCGGGCATACAACACCAGATACTCTGGCTGGAGAGCCAGAGGAAGACCAAGACGACGATGGAGCGACTCCGTGGCAGACACCCTCAGAGCTCACGAGATGTCCCTTCTCCAGGCCACCCGCCTTGCTGCTGACAGACAACTGTATCTCCCCGCGACGCCCACCGGTACAAGCGGAAGGAAAAAGTAAAAGTAAAGTAAAATCTCCTCTTTTCTGTTGACCAACGTCAGCACAGTCATGCCACGTCTGGCCGTACGTGTGGTCAAAGTTGTCTGTTCCTGCCGGCTGCTATATGTTTGGTGGTCAGAGGAGTTGTGGTCAGCCATGTCGTCTGTCACCTGGCTTGGTCTTTATGAGAAGCTGGTTCTCTTGCTGCTTCATCTTGACAGTACCGTAATAAGCAAAGTGTGTGTGTGTGTGTGTGTGTGTGTGTGTGTGTGTGTGTGTGGTGTGTGTGTGTGTGTGTGTGTGTTATGTGTGTGTGTGTATGTGTGTGTGTGTGTGTGTGTGTATGTGTGTGTGTATGTGTGTATGTGTGTGTGTGTGTGTGTTGTGTGTGTATATGTGTGTGTGTATGTGATATGTGTGTGTGTGTTTGTTTGTGTGTAAGTGTGTGTGTGTAGGGGTATGTGTGTGTGTTTGCGTGCGTGTGTGCAATGCTATGTGTGTGCGTGTGTGTGTGCATATGTGTGTAAGTGTGAGTGTGTGTGTGTGTGTGTGTGTGTGTGTGTTGTGTGTGTGTGTGTGTGTGTGTGTGTGGCGCGCGCGCGCGCGCGTGTGTCTTCAGTCTTCTTCTGTAAGCTGAGGAGAAAGGTGGCAGAATGGTTCAGACATTCACCTACCAATAACTTAACTCGAGTTTCCAGGACTCGGTTCCCTTCGACTTTTTTCCTCAGTCAGTCCTTCGAAAGGGGATGAAAAACGAGTCGGACCGTGTGCCTCTGGCCTGCACACTGTAAAAGATCCCAGGGCAGTTAGCAGGGCATTTGCCGGGCTACCCTGGCATAAAATGTTGCAGCGAGAGGTTCATACATTGTTCATCCATTCGGTGGATCAGGAGAACCGAAAAAAAGCATCGGTTTCTCACAATGCACGACATTTTTTTTAAGGCTTCTTTGAACAATTTCTTCGCTAGTCCTCGTATACTCTAAGAGTGGTAGGACTTTAAAACTTACAGAACTGAACTCATTTCCCAGTTCTCTCCCCTTGCAAGCCAATCAGCCTTCTTGCCTTTCTGAAGTCTTGGTCAAAAACAAGAATGGGTGGCGCTGAACTGCGGTGACTCGCTCTCAACGGGGAGATCAGTCGAAGCTTCACATTGTAAAATCTATTGTGACACATAAATGAATAAACAAATACGTATATACGTAGATAAATAAATAGATAAATCAACAAATAATAAATAAGTGAATACATAAATGAATAAATAAACACATAAATGAATGAATAAATAGGCAAATAAACAAAACAAATAGATACATTAACAAATACATAAACAATGAAACAAACAAACAAAAACCAAACCAACAAACAAACAGATCAACAAACCACAAACCAACCAACCAACCAACCAACCAATCAGCCAGTAACAAAAAAATCATATAAATAAATAGATAAATAAATAAATAGATAAATAAATAAATGAATAAATAAATACATGAATAAATAAATAAATAAATAAATAAATAAATAAATAAATAAACAGATAAAGAAATAAAAAGAAATGAATATGAAATATGAATGCCTGATTTGGGTCTTCAGTTGAGATGGAGACCAGTACAGGAGGCACATGTACTTCCGAAGACACTGCAAGGGAAGGAAGGAGTCCTGTGGCCTTGGGTTCTGCTTCTGCCTGTCCCTCTTAGGATGAAAACCCGATCTGCATTGTGTAGATGTGATTGTGCCCTGCATGCCCTGCTGTCACCGGCTTACTGTGTTGTGGGCAGTGTCTTCACAGTTGGTAGAGTTGATCCTGCAACTTTGAGCATCATGCATTTAGAATGTTAACGATTCCAGGAACCCTCGATTTCTTTTTTTAGGATCTTTCTTTTCCACTCAGGGAGGTTACCTTTATGCTCACTTTTTTTTTCTTCACATTTTCTGCGCCACCTTAATGGCCACAGACGTTGGCACACTTTTTACAATCCGATGATGATGATGATGTCGATGAGGATGACAACCATGATGCTATGGAATTCCATCTAGGATTGAGACTGCGTGACAGGGTTGTACTCTACGCTTTCTATCATAATATATCCTGGCGTCAACCTATGCTGGTCAGAAGGTTTGAGCAACACCCCCAGTGACGCATCCGTGAAGTGGATGAGACTCGACTGTGTGGTCCCAGTCTTTCCAATGAGCCCATAGCACGCCCAACTCTGGGTAGGAGCCGGTTAGAGCCGAAAAATCCCACAATGATTTTTTAAGAGACTGATGGGGATTCGAACCCACAACCTCCCAGTCGGTAGTCCGTTGCACTAACCACTACACCACGGCGACTGGTGCAACCCCAGAAATTATACCAGTCTTCAGCCAGAATAGCATGGGTGCATGGGTTTTAGGACAACAAAAGGCACACTGCTTGATTTCAGGTGCACGACGCGTTTCAGTCTACTCGGTGCATTTTAAATGTGAAAATGATCTGAGTGCTTTCTCCAGAATATAGTTTGGTGTATGTAACTTGGTGTTTGTTCAAGACAGAATCATCGCAGCCGGACAAATACCATATGCTCTCTACCCTATTCCGCCAGGGACTGTCTAGCAACCCCTTTGAGCCTGCGCAAAACCCTAGGCACTGGCAAGGTCTGGAAATAAGAAAGGGGGAGAAGGGACCTGTACAACGCGATACCAACACCAGCAGAATGATGGAAACATTAAAATGGGCAGCAAACAGGCCGGTTTTGATTGTTCCGGGCTGGGGTTTCAATTCGCGATTCAGGTCTTGAGTCCATGGCTCTTTGGGAACGTGGCGTAGCAAAGAAGAACTGGTGGGGGGTGTTCTACTATGGAGACTTAGTCACGGCAAACAAAGACCAGGACGTCCAAAGAAGACCTTCATCGACCAACTGATAGATGATACGGGCCGTCAGTATGATGAACTACCTACTGCAATGTCTGACAGAGAAGGATGGAAGAAACGTGTCATGGATAGCCGAGCAAGCTCGACATGATGATGATGATGTATATTTGAAATAATATTCATATTTAAATTGATTCTAGATGAAAAACCCCGATAAAATACACTTATAATGAGAATGTTTTCTTTCGGTGAATGGCAAAGGAATGTTTACAAAAACAAAGGGGGAAAATCACTATTACACTTTCTGTGACAATAATGTTCTCTAGCATGAAAGGAGAATCATCTACGCTGCTGCCACAAGACCGTTCCCTTAGCTACTTAAATCACAAGCGGTGAAAGGAAAAGAAAAAAAAAAAACATATTGCGATAATCCGATAACAACAAAATACTAGCGACGAACTCGCAGCACGGTGTAAAATTTGCTAATCCCAAGGTATCGAAATTTTGCGTACGCATTTCTGCTTCTCTTCTCCTCCTGCTTGAAATTGACCAAACTTTTGATTTTACCAACGCAAATTTTTATTACCCTCTTTAGCTGCCCGAAGTCCACCATACTGTTAACGACTGGTTCTGGCTGCGGCAGGAGACAAGTGAGGACAGATGGAGCAGGAAGACACGACAGCTTGGAGGATGGACAACAACAGATTGGGACCCGGTCCTTGGAAGATGTTTATCTGTCTGTCTTGGAAACCACAGAAAAGGAGGCGCCGCTGGTGTTAGCTTGTCCATTAGTTGAAGAACAAACAAACAATTAGAGAAATAATTCAGACTGACAAACAGATTTGTCGGAAGAAGACAGATAAGCAGTTAGACAGACAGAGACAGATCGAAATATGCGGACAGAACAAAACACAGGCATACACATATGGTCTTTTGATGACGTATCTTCCGGTAACTCCAACCACATCGCTGACCCATGCTTTGCCCATAGACTTCAACAGGGGGTGGAGAAGGGAGACCCGTTTTGTGGGCATCATCATAAAACTGCAAACTGGTTCGTTTCTGTGGTCATTACAGAAGCGTAGAGAGTGGGACAGACAAAATGGTGAACACAAATGAAATGCAATGATCCTGAAAAAATCAGTATATAGCAGTGTGGACTTCAGACTTTCGTGCAAGGCGGTTTGTTTGTTTGTGTGTTTGTTTTTGTGTTTGTTGTTTCTTATCTTCAATATTGTTTAGTTTAAAATATCTCAGAAAATTAACGTCCACACAAGCACACAGTTCAAATGGATTGTGAAACTGTCTTATGACACTGCCTTTGTAAATCTGCTTATTGGATGTAAAAGATGGCATCATTTCTCCATATAATTGTGTCCAAAACTGAAGACCTTTCCACTGTGACGGAAAACCAGTCCCTTTGAAACCATCGTGATGAGTTGATTGTATATTGAACTTGTTTAGAAATGCTAATATCTAGGTATGAACATTGATTCTGTGCTGATATTCAGTCAATTTTCTAATGCTCTTTTCAAAATAAACCAAACAAGATTCACTTCCGTCAAAAGTTGGGAGCTTTCAACGTGGACACACCCTTGTTAACACTCGAGGGCAAATCGTCCGGTTAGTTTGTCTTCACCTTTCATTTGTTTGCTGGATTATTAGCATCACTATCTCTGATCCAAACAAGCTTCACAGAACGTCAAATATCTGTAGTAAACTTTCCGGGCATTAGCAACCTTTATTGGCATCTCTCCACAAAAACAAACAAAAATAAACAAAAAAATACTTCCCCAAAAGAAAACAAAACAAACAACAACAAAAAAGAAAAACCAAACAAAAACAAACAAACACAACACAAAACAAAAACCAAAAACGAAAAGTACGTCCAACAGTTCAGGATCATTTTCATGAATTAGCCTACACGCTGGCTTTATGGACAGGCTTATGGCGTATGGCTTATGGTTTATGCCACTATCATTTTGGATCTTGTTCCATCATATGGTATCAGCGGTATTGGGGTATACGAGATTTACTGCGAGGTGGAAACACCGTCTTGAGAAAAACTGAAACTGAAAACTGAACCTTTGGTCACAAGTATGACCTTCTGTCATCTGAGAAACGTTTCAGAACTTCTCTTTGCACGGTATATATAATTGTCATCCATTCCGGTTTCCATAATTGTTGAATGACTCAAAATACTGAACATAGTTCTGTCAGTCAGAATCTGCAATGTCTACCTCGCCCGCTTTTTTTTAAAATAATTTTTTTTACGATTGTTGTAGATTTTCACATGTGATGATGTCTGCACCTGTGGAATTGACTGTCAGTAGTGGAGAGACTGGTAGGGTACAGTCTGAACACGGACAACCACATCCCACAGATGCCCCTGTGCAGACAGCCTAAGCAAAGACACCAAGACCACTAAAGTGATACAAGGACAATGTGAAGGCCAACCTCATCAGCTGTGGCATCAACACCACCAACAGAGAAGACAATGCCCACAACACAGTAAGCTGGTGACAGCAGTGCACACAGGGCACAGTCACATGTAAACAGCACACAACAGCTGGTGACAGCAGTGCACACAGGACACAATCATATGTGAACAGCACACAACAGCTGGTGACAGCAGTGCACACAGTGCACAGTCACATGTGAACAACACACAACAGCTGGTGACAGCAATGCACACAGGACACAGTCACATGTGAACAGCACACAACAGCTGGTGACAGCAGTGCACACAGGGCACAATCACATGTAAACAGCACACAACAGCTGGTGACAGCAGTGCACACAGGGCACAATCACATGTGAACAGCACACAACAGCTGGTGACAGCAGTGCACACAGGGCACAGTCACACGTGAACAGCACACAACAGCTGGTGACAGCAGTGCACACAGGGCACAATCACATGTGAACAACACACAACAGCTGGTGACAGCAGTGCACACAGGGCACAGTCAAATGTGAACAGCACACAACAGCTGGTGACAGCAGTGCACACAGGGCACAGTCACATGTGAACAGCACACAACAGCTGGTGACAGCAGTGCACACAGGGCACAGTCACATGTGAACAGCACACAACAGCTGGTGACAGCAGTACACACAGGGCACAGTCACATGTGAACAGCACACAACAGCTGGTGACAGCAGTACACACAGGGCACAGTCACATGTGAACAGCACACAACAGCTGATATTAAACAAAAGAGGGACCGGAGGAAGCAGAACCCAAAATCAAAGGCAGTTTAGGTAATACCAAAGAAATAAGACGGAGGCAGAGAGAATTTTTATGATATAATCAAAGGACATAACTCTTGAGAATTATCTCCCATGTTGTATAAAACTTCTCAAATCTAACACAGTTTGCGCTACCCATTCAGCTAGCATACAAGCAGATACAAAGTACAAAATTAGTAAGCTCAGAACACTCCTCTGTATCTGCTTCTATGCTAGCTGAATGGGTAGCGCAAACTGTGTTAGATTTGACAAGTTCTGTACAACATGGGAGATAATTCTCAAGAGTTATATCCTTTGATTATATTACAAAGGCAGTTTGTACTGCTTTATTCGTAAATGTTTCTTCTTTTATTTTATGTACATGTATGATAATATTTCATGCACACATGAATGAGATGTGGGCCGAGATGTGGAAATATGTTGTATTTGAAGTCTTTTGTGTGATTGATTTTGTTTTGCTAATATTGTTTGTCTTTGTTTTCAAGTTAAAAAATAAACGAAAATAAGTTTGAAAAAAAAGGTCACAGGACGTCTTCCCATGTCTGCGGAAGAACACGTCGGTCTTGTATCCCACATGAAGATCCACAGCAGGCGATGAGACCAGAATGCCCCCTCATCTGTCAAAGTGACAAATAAATCCATCACCATCATGATCGTATGTATGACGATAGTTGAATATGGTAGCAACAGCTTCTATTATCGTCTGTGATTGTAATTTCATAGAGAAGATTGTCTGGTGTTTCATCATCATCATCATCATCATCATCATCATCATCATCAGGTGTCCTGCCGCATGGCGTTGGCGACCATGGACTTCCAACCATCTCTATCTCTCGTCTTCTTTCTCTGTCTGCTGTCCATGGTTTTCCTGGTGAAAGCTACGATGGTGGTTTCCCCTTGCCTTCCATCGGTTTTTTTTTTCAGGATTAACTCCCTTAGCCTTACTCTCTCCCGAGATATCCACAAGGCAGTGGAGCTGTTTACCCATAGCTTGGGGATCTGGTTCGTGGGCACCAGGGCGTGTCCACACACCGGTGGGCCTGCATGCCTCACGTCTGGGGGCCAGACCTCCTCCGAGTCCTACGAGATTCAGCCTGAGTCCGTGAGGTGCTCAGTTACCGCCTGTCGCCACGAGGAGGCACAGCGTAGGGCTTGCTGATGGAGAGGCTATGTACTGACAGGAAGAGACTTACGCCTTCTGCTCTTCTTTTCACACAGCAATGCTAGCCAGCGGTGCAGGCCGAAGCCGACACACTAGACGCATCACATCTGCCAATATGACAGCCTTGAACTGAATGTTCACGTCCCCCTCCCCCTCCCCCCCCCTCCTCTCTCTCTCTGCTCAAACTCTTTTTCTCTTAAACTCTCTCTGCTTCTTCTTCTTCTTAATCTTTTTTTTTCAGTCTGGTGTTTACTAATTTAAATCTTGTTATAAATAGACTGTTGTACTCACACAAGGGACAACAATGTGGTATTGCCTTGAACTGAATGTTCACGTCCCCCCCCCCCCCTCTCTCTCTCTCTCTCTCTCTGTCTGCTCAAACTCTTTTTCTCTTAAACTCTCTCTGCTTCTTCTTCTTAATCTATTTGTCAGTCACGATCATTGTGACCTAAATGTTGACTCGTGCTCTTTCAATCTAGATCAGTTTATTCAATTGACTATCGAAGCCACACTAACAGAGTACAGCCGCATTCCAGTCCAGACAGAAACAGTTTAGAAACTGACGATATTATCTAGCTATCTATCTATCTATCTATCTATCTATTTATCTATCTATCTATCTATCTATCTATCTGTCTGTCTATCTATCTATCTATCTGTATATATATATATATATATATATGTACGTATGTATAGATATAGATAGATAGATAGACAGATGTATACATATCTATACATATATACGTGTATATATATAGATAGATAGATATAGGTATAGATCTCTCTCTCTCTCTCTCTCTCTCTCTGTGTGTGTGTGTGTGTGTGTGTGTGTGTGTGTGTGTGTGTGTGTGTGTGTGTGTGTGTGTGTGTGTGTGTGTGTGTGTGTGTGTGTGTGTGTGTGTGTGTGTTAATTTTCCTAGAACGATTATTATTGAATGAAATATTGAACCTCCTTTTAAACCTCCGTTTTTTTTAAAAACAAAATACGTGGCTTTATCAAGCAGCTCTGCTTTTTGTCTAAAAATGAAGTATTACTGATTACACTAATATTGTTAGTCTGTGTTGTAAAATCATCGTTCCCAATCCTTATACTATACCAGACAGACATTTTTATGTAACTCTGCGTTTTGTCTAAAAATGCAGTGTTACTAATTACATTGTTGTTGTTCGTCTTTACTTTTAAGAAACCACCCATAGTCCTGTATACTACAAGAAATCTGTTTCTTATCTTCAGGCAGTCGGCCTGAGGAGGAAAGGTTTGGTCAGTTATACTTTAAAAAAGTCCCATGATTTAAATGAACACACCAACAGACAGATCAATGACACATTTGTGGTGTGACTGATAATCCGGATAAGAATTTCAATAAACACAAAGGCGGACTCCATGTTTCCTTTAAAAAAAAGACATATTTTTCAATATAAATTGCAATTTGTGGATGGCCGTATTTCTATTTTGGGAGTCTCCTCCAAACTCCAACCCGCTTGAAAACATTTCTACTTTTTCCAGGTGGTCCATTAGTGGCTCTTCTCTTGTGGCACCACTCCAGAACAGCATCCAGAGCACGAGCCTAATGGACTTTTTGTCGATACTTGTCACAAGTGACAGTTTTTCGTCCTTAACCAGATTTCCCTGAAGTGCGTGGCAGCCATTTCTTATTCCACTGCCATATGACTCTTTACAACAGACGAGTGACAGGAACAATGTGGAAAGAAAGCGACATATTGTGTCCCAATTTCACCTCTCTTTACAACACTCAGTTTCACCCATTTTGAAGCTGTAGTAAGCTGGGTCATCTTGACATCTATGGTCAAGAGTCCTTGAACCAAAAAGGCACCCAACAGCGACAAAAATGGAAAGCACCCAAACGAAATGGTGTCCACAAGTCGACAGGAAACATGACTAGCTCCATCAGAATTTGCCACAAAGTCAGAAAAGACCCTTCAGTCACTAAGGCGGCCACAAGCCTCCAATTGTCAAAGCCTTGTACACACAAATTAGCTTTGAATAGAAACTCGTTCTCGCAATAATTGGCTTGGCATGGAGATAGGGGGTTTAGGTGAACAGACGGCCAAGAGCGGCCAAGAGTTCCCGGCCTTGCTGGCTTTAATGGTCACCTGCAGGAGGCACTGGAAGGTCACGGTGGGCGGCTCAAGGTCAAGAGTGGTCAGACAGACACAAGACGTGCCATATCACCAGGCACCACGCCTGCTGTTTTCTGTCTTCTGTGACGACCTGTGTCTGTGTGAGAGCATGAATGCCGTGCGTCTGGTTCAATATTTGATTCTATAATCCTTCTGGGAAAAGAATATATATTTATAAAGCAAACTCGATCAAAATTTCCCAAATATCATGTATGTCGTGCGCCTGACTCAATACTTCATTCTATAATCCTTCTTGGAAAAGTGTATATCTATGACAACAAACTCGATCAAAATTTCCCCAATATCATTACTTTTACAAGTTACTCTACCATAGAATACGACGTAGAAGAACACCATGGGCAAGTGACGTCGAACTTGCACACTTTTAGAGAAAATGTTCAGCCATATACACCACTTGTTACGATGATGTTCAATATAATCACTTATTTATGTACAACATATTAATATAAATGTTTTGTTACTGCTTTACCCGTACACATTTCTTCTTATACTTTTCGCCTTTAGTATTGATGATATTTTATGCCACGATTAAATAGGTCCTTGGATGAAGATGTCTATGTCTTTCTCATATGTTCATGAAGTCGTATGAAGATGTCTGTCTTTCTTATATGTTCATGAAGTCGTATGAAGATGTCTATGTCTTTCTTGTATGTTCATGAAGTCGGATGAAGATGTCTATGTCTTTCTTATATGTTCATGAAGTCGGATGAAGATGTCTGTCTTTCTTATATGTTCATGAAGTCGTATGAAGATGTCTATGTCTTTCTTATATGTTCATGAAGTCGTATGAAGATGTCTATGTCTTTCTCATATGTTCATGAAGTCGGATGAAGATGTCTATGTCTTTCTCATATGTTCATGAAGTCGGATGAAGATGTCTATGTCTTTCTCATATGTTCATGAAGTCGTATGAAGATGTCTGTGTCTTTCTTATATGTTCATGAAGTCGTATGAAGATGTCTATGTCTTTCTTATATGTTCATGAAGTCGTATGAAGATGTCTATGTCTTTCTCATATGTTCATGAAGTCGGATGAAGATGTCTATGTCTTTCTTATATGTTCATGAAGTCGGATGAAGATGTCTATGTCTTTCTCATATGTTCATGAAGTCGTATGAAGATGTCTGTGTCTTTCTTATATGTTCATGAAGTCGTATGAAGATGTCTATGTCTTTCTCATATGTTCATGAAGTCGTATGAAGATGTCTATGTCTTTCTTATATGTTCATGAAGTCGTATGAAGATGTCTATGTCTTTCTTATATGTTCATGAAGTCGTATGAAGATGTCTATGTCTTTCTTATATACTGAACGCCGAAATTAACTGACCACTTTTAATAATGTCACCAAATTGCCATTGAGATAACTGTCCGGAAACCGTTTGCACGTTCTTGTCCTGCAGATGGAAGAATTCTTTCCCCATGTGAAAAAAAGGGTTGCAGCACGTGCTTACGCGCTCAGACAACAGTTCACTCCAACACAATATCCGGCCCTACGCGTCACAAAATGCACGTGAACAAGGAAATTGGTGTCCCAGGCAACTCACACACTCTCCGTCTGTACCATAACACTCGTTTTATCCTTCCTTTTGGAAAAACCACCATGCCAAGAACATTGGAAAATGACCGTTGGAGAGCTGTTGGCATGTTGCAAGGGGGAAGCTCCGTTTCTGCCACTGCCAGGCATTTTGGAGTGCAAAGGACAACTGTACGGTTATGGTGGAACCGTTTTCAGAACACTGGCAACATTGCTGACTTACCAGGGCGTGGTCGCTCCAGGGTTACCACTCCTCAGCAGGATCGATTTATCACACTGACGCATCTGAGAAACCGGTTTCAGCCTGCCACTGTCACTGCGGGAGCTATCCCTGGCTTGAGGCGAATCAGTGCCACCACCGTCAGAAGACGTCTGCGGGAGAATGGTCTGCAAGCACGGCGCCCTGCAGTTCGACCACAACTTCTTCCTCGACACCGTGCAGCACGCTTGGCATGGGCCAGGCAGCACCTGCGCTTCACTATCCGAGTGTGGAGACATGTCCTATTCACCGATGAGTCTCGTTTTCAGCTGTCAGTCGCGGATGGTCGTCATCGAGTGTACAGGCGTCGAGGAGAGAGGTACGCCGACAACTGCATCATTCAGCGTGCACCTTATGGTGGAGGGGGCGTCATGGTTTGGGGAGGCATTTCTGCACATCATCAGACACAGTTAGTGTTGATCCAGGGCAACTTGAATGCTCTCCGCTACCGAGATGAAATTGTCACGCCCCACATTGAACCTTTTGTCCGCGCTCATGGCCCTGGCGTGATTCTCCAGCACGACAACGCCCCCTCGCATCGTGCACATGTTGTGCAGCAGCATCTGCAAGCAAGACAGATCGACGTGTTGCCATGGCCAGCAAATTCACCCGATATGTCGCCCATCGAGCATGTTTGGGACGAACTCCAACGCCGACTGCAACAATGCCCTAGAGCGCCCTTGACCTTGCAGGAACTACAGCAAGCTCTCCAAGAGGAATGGCAAGCCATACCCCAAGCCTTCTTTGGACGCCTGGTTTGTTCCATGCGACGACGATGCCAAGCTTGTATCGATGCCCGAGGTGGCCACACGCGCTACTGATTTTGTGACTTTTCAAATGTGGGTTAACTGACATTTGTGTTCGGCTGTTCACAATTAAGAACCTTTTTTTTTATTTTTTGCGTTAAATCGATTGAGGATTGAATGAACTTATTTATGAAATAAATTGCATTTCTGTTTTTTATTCCAGTGATGGTGTACATGACTTTCTTTACCTGGTCAGTTAATTTTGGCGTTCAGTGTATGTTCATGAAGTCGTATGAAGATGTCTATGTCTTTCTTATATGTTCATGAAGTCGTATGAAGATGTCTATGTCTTTCTTATATGTTCATGAAGTCGTATGAAGATTCTATGTCTTTCTTATATGTTCATGAAGTCGTATGAAGATTCTATGTCTTTCTTATATGTTCATGAAGTCGTATGAAGATGTCTATGTCTTTCTTATATGTTCATGAAGTCGTATGAAGATTCTATGTCTTTCTTATATGTTCATGAAGTCGTATGAAGATTCTATGTCTTTCTTATATGTTCATGAAGTCGTATGAAGATGTCTATGTCTTTCTTATATGTTCATGAAGTCGTATGAAGATTCTATGTCTTTCTTATATGTTCATGAAGTCGTATGAAGATGTCTGTCTTTCTTATATGTTCATGAAGTCGTATGAAGATTCTATGTCTTTCTTATATGTTCATGAAGTCGTATGAAGATGTCTATGTCTTTCTTATATGTTCATGAAGTCGTATGAAGATGTCTATGTCTTTCTTATATGTTCATGAAGTCGTATGAAGATGTCTATGTCTTTCTTATATGTTCATGAAGTCGTATGAAGATGTCTATGTCTTTCTTATATGTTCATGAAGTCGTATGAAGATTCTATGTCTTTCTTATATGTTCATGAAGTCGTATGAAGATGTCTATGTCTTTCTTATATGTTCATGAAGTCTTTTGTGAAGTCGATTTTGTTTTGCTAACAGTTTTTATCTTTGCATTTTGCTGAAAATTAGTTTTAACAATATGTATGTTTGTCGTGCGCATGCTCTGCACTTTTAGAAGGGAATGATATGATGAATCTGTCTTGAACAAACTGTAAACTTAAAACTCTGGCAGAACTGTAATTCAGTGTGGAGAAGAATTCTTAGTTAAATCACCACTGCAATGTGCCAGAGATAGATCTGGTAAGCAGGAGAACGCTAATTAATCATAATCACACCATCACAAAATTGGAACTGCAGCTATACCAAATCCACATTACAAAAACAACAGATTTTGCCAGCTTTTCTTGTATACAACAAAATGGACGAATGCCTTGTTCACGTGAAACAGTGCACAGGGGAAAACGTGGGATTAGTAGAACGTACCTTTTTCTTCTTCTCCCTCACCCTCGTGATAAGTTCACTGGCGTGCCATACTAAAAGAAGCGTTTACCAAATCCATCCAGTTCTGTCGGTTGTGTGCCAAAGCCTGAGTCTCTGCAAATGACTTCTCTGTCCATTGCGCGGTGTTATCACTTCATCGGTTTCTTTCTTGTCATACGGTGTGTCTTGGGAAAGTTGAACCTGGTGGAGATCGTCTCTCAGGAACCAGAAGAACAAGTAAACCAAAAAGAACGCGTGTTCAATACAATAAGACAAGACAAGCGCAAATTTTCGGCCAACCGGCCTTTGTCAAGCGCGAATGCACGATCCCAAACAGCGGATAATAACAAAAAGACTAAAACTTCCCTGTCTCTCTCCAGGTCGGAATTGATTTTGGTCTTTTTAATTAGGTTCTCTACATACGACACATAGTATTGGGTTACCTGGTTAAAACTAGCAAAGGACAGCCCCTGACCTGACTAAAAGGCGCTGACCTGATCCTCGCCATATTGACGCAAGGTGTGTTTGACGTACGCGAAAACAGCCCCTGGTTGATTTGGCATGGTCACAATTCTGACATGCTACTTTACCTCCACCCCGCCCCCCTATCCCCACCCCCACCCCAGCCCTGTCCTTTGGTTTGTGTTTGAAATATCAACAGTCAAGTCGTGGAAGAATATGCAATTCGATAAATAGAAAGAGCTGTCATGTTCTGGTAAGGCTGCTGATATGTTAAAATAATTTAATCAAAAGCTGGAAAGATTATAAAATTTGTGTGTGTGTGCTAAATTGTACGTATGTTCAACGTTTTTAGAACTTAGTAAAACACTCACTTGATGAACAATGTCAAAATTTGTGTGTGCTAAATTGTACGTATGTTCAAAGTTTTTAGAACTTAATACAACACTCACTTGATGAACAACGTCAAAACGTCAGAAACGTATGGTTTTCACGAAATCTTGTACTGTCTGGTGTGGATGAATACCTATGGGGATGTGCAAACCTATGGGGTAATTTTACCCTTCCTCTTCCTGCTTCTACTAGATGTATTACAAATATCTATACCATACTACACTACTGATGCTTCTGCTACTACTACCACTATTACTTCTTTAAAAAAAAATTTTTTTAGGATCATTGCACTCAAGGAGTTTACCTTTGTGCTCATCTGTTTGTTTGTTTGTTTGTTTTGTTTGTGTGCTTTTTTTTGTCCCATTTTCTACGCCACTTTAATGGCCACAGAAGTTGAAACAGTTTTTATTCTGCAATTATGATGATGTCGATGTGGATGATAATCATGATGCTATGGAGTTCCATCTAGGATTGAGACTGCGTGACAGGGTTGTACTCTACGCTTACTATCATAATATATCCTGGTGTCAACCAGGCCCGAGAGATACAGACACCTGCGGTGTTGGTCGGAAGATTTGAGCAACTCCTCAATGACGCATCCACGAAGTGGATGAGACTCGACTGTATGGTTCCAGTCTTCCCAATGAGCCCATAGCACGCCCAACTCTGGGTAGGAGCCGGTTAGAGCTGAAAAACCCACAATGATTTTTGAAGGCACTGACGGGGATTCGAACCCACAACCTTCCAGTCGGTAGTCCGTTGCGTTAACCATTACACCACGGCGACTGGTACTACTACCACTATTACTTCTGCTGTGTGCTTCATGCCCTTCACAAAATCAACTGTTTCAGCATGTCTTCGTAGGATAGTTTACAGTTTGCTAAGTCTTGACACTTTCGTTGTATGAAAAGCAAGCAAGCAAGCAAGCAAACAAACGAACGAACGAACGAATAAACAAGCAAGCAAGCGAACGAAGGAAGGAACCAACCAATCAACCAACCAACCAACCAAACAACTAACGAACTAACCAACAGCGTGGGGTTCATTTTGTTTAACGCCGAAGCCTAGATCTCTTCGGCTTGTACCTGACATGGGGTCACATTTTGTGTGTTACGGGAGGAAGAAGGAGCTAGAGAAGAAAGGGAGAGGTGGGAAGGGTGGGCGAAAGATCAAGTAGTTGTGTTTCTTTTTTCTTCTTCTCACACGAAGAATCAAGGACTCGGATGAGAGTTACACCCCTCCCCCAACCAACTCTTTCTTGTTGTTCTGAAACTCACAATTTCACACTTTACAATGACTTCTCCCGCTAGCTTTCACCCCATGGGTTATTTGTACCCCAACCAGCAACCAAGCAAGCAAGCCAGCAAGCAAGGCACCGCCTGCCTCCCCCCCCCCCCCCCCCCCCCGCCCCAACACACACCTCAAAGATCCGCCTGCCTAGCACCCTGAGGGCAGGGGAAGGTCCGATCCCGCCCTTTCCGATCTGGGGGTCGCATGGGAACCGTATTGAAGAGGTTGGGCAATGGAAATTGAAAATTTCGCCAGGGATAGAAAATGGAACGAATTGGTTGAAAACCCCCTGCTTAGTGTACAGGGGATCGACTGAGGTTCGTGTGGGCTGAAGCCTTTAAGGACGATGTGCTGGATTAAGGAGGCATCCACGCCTTCAGGCGGTGGGGGTTGGTGAGGGCCTCCCCACGTGAATTAGTCCTCACGGTGAATAGGAGGGCGGTGTGTTAAGATTGGAGAGGGTGGGGTGGGTGGTGGTTGATGGGTGATGGGGTGGAGCGAACGGAAGTGTTAGTAACGGCTTGCCGTTGTCTCTTCATACTTCTTTTTCATTTTTAAAGAGAGAGAGAAAGAGAGAGAGAGAGAGAAAGAGAGAGAGAGAGAGAGAGAGAGAGAGAGAGAAAGAGAGACACAGACACAGACAGAGAGACACAGACATACATACATACATACATACATACAGACAGACATACTGACAGACAGACAGACGGACAGGCAGACAGACACACGTACATACATACATATATACATACATACATACACACACATACATACATACATACATACATACATACATACAGACAGACAGACAGAGAGAGTAACATCTTTCCCCTTCTCCTACTGAACACAACAGAAGACATCAACAAAAGATTTCTAAGGCAAGTAATGATGAAGCAGTGACTTCAAATTACGCTGTTTGATGATTTTGTGACGTTTGACTGACGCCTATAGTGTACAGAACGTAGAGTTTTGAATCACCTTTGGACTGACCATGTAGTTCAAAATTGGTTCAAAATTGATAACGACGGACCACCGTGCAACATTAACCCTTTGATTCCTGGATCCTGCCCACCAGCATCCTGCATTGTTAACCATGTTAGCAAAACATAACTCAACCTTTTGACTCCCTCACCATCCTGCAGGAAGCTGGTGGATAAGGCGAGGGAGTCAAAAAGTTAGGTTTTTTTTTGCAGCTAGTGGAAAAGCTGCGAGAATCAAAGGATTAAAACCGTGACAGAGTCTGTTCTTTTAATATTTTGGATCACTATGTAGAGGTTTCAGAATTCAAAACACTTCATTACTCAAGGAGAACAGCATTAGGTCCCAGTGAACTTGTCTTACAGCTAGTCCATGTTCGAGTTCAAGTTCATATTGCTTATAGCCCAGCCGACTACTAGAGCCATATCAGGGCTAACACCACGTCAAAAATGACGACCAGGGTAAGATAAAAGATAACAGTTAAAAGCCAACTCACCGTTTAGTTCTTTATAATATGATAAAAGAATATTTTTAAAAAGATAAAGGAAGCGTCAAAAGCTAACATGGGAGGCGTAAAACACGTTAATCTAACACCATGTTGAAAACAGATGTACCATAACACATACAGTGTCAAAGAAGTTCTTAAAATGACTTAAGAATAAAATGTTGATTTCTATGTCAATTGGTCAAGTGTTTTACAAAATGCATGAGAGACAAACACAGACACATGTCCAGCAAATACGCGTCAACCCCTAATAACAACATTGTTATTGGTATTGGTATTTTGGTTTAAAGTCCAGCAGATCACATAAAGCCATATCAGGGCTATAACCGTTTCAAAATATACACAATACTAAGGAGATGCCCCTGGAGTTGACCACCCTGTCCAATTTATCGCACTGGGAATTTAAAGAACATACCTGAATACAAATATAAACACTACTATGGATACACACACTCACATATATATACATACATATATATATACACACACACATCTCTCTCTCTCTCTCTATATATTATATATAGGCCTATATGTGTATATATATTATATATACATACACACACACACACACATATAGACATACATATATAAATTCGTGTGGTTGTGTGTGTGTGTGAGTGAGTGAGTGAGTGAGTGTGTGTGTGTGTGTGTGTGTGTGTGTGTGTGTGTGTGTGTGTGTGTGTGTGTGTGTGTGTGTGTGTGTGTGTGTGTGTGAGTGAGTGAGTGTGTGTGTGTGTGTGTGTGTGTGTGTGTGTGTGTGTGTGTGTGTGTGTGTGTGTGTGTGTGTGTGTGTACGTGTAAAATTTTATATCATAATAACAAAAATGAGAATAGAACTAGTAAGAAAAGGAGTAGCCTACATTACCAACATAGAATCACAGGGAATAACAAAGAATAAAGGAAACATTGAAAATATACAAGGCATGGGGGGACAGAGAGAGAGGGGGGAAGGGAGGGAGAGACGTGTCAAATCCCGTAAGGTATGCAACGTCAAAGAAATGATGAAGAAGAAACATAGTAAAATACTGACTTCCATACTATGATTTTACGCCCATGGCATTTCTCTACACCAGGTCTTCCAGTTGGATGCTGATGGCCAACCATTTCTTTCCGCTACACCCATGGCACCATGTCCCTCACTGGGAGTCAGGTGGTCCATTGCCTCAGTTGTTGGAGCACCAAGCTCCTAGATTCTAACACAGGGTTTGTGGGTTCAATCATCAGGCGGGTCTCTATCTGATTTTCTTTTCTTTTTTCTAAGTTTATTTTATTTTGTTTTATTTATTTCATTTTATTTTACGTTATTTTGGTTTATTTTATCTCTTTTACTCTATTTCACTTAGTATCATGTTTATTTATTTTGTTTTATTTATTTCATTTTATTTTGTTATTTCGGTTTATTTTATCTCTTTTACTCTATTTCACTTAGTGTCATGTTATTTCACTGTATTCTATTGTATTCAATTATTTATTCTTTGCTTCACCAGTGCATAAAGTTTCGAGCAAACTCAGGGAATTTGTTGCCAGGTAATTTCTGGCGAAAAGGTGGAGCACATACGGTATTGCACGGGTATTCATACTCCAAACTCTCTACGGTACAAGTGAACATGTAAACGATGGCAGAATGTAGACTACTATCTCAGGGATTGTAAGTCATATCTGCTTAAATTCATATGATGTTTGCGAATGTCCACAGGTCGGATTTATTTTCCAAACCGTCCATTGTGTATGCTTTAGGATGCGTACGCAGTTCAATTGAATTCTATTAAAAACGAAACTGTATTACTCAAAGACAGTAGCATTAGGTCCCTATTGGACCTATCTTACAACTAGTCCTTGTTACTCTACACATATAACATAAGCAAGCAAGAGAGGCGTGCGCATTCACACACACACACACACACACACACACACACACACACACACACACACACACACACACACACACACACACACACACACACACACACGTGGCCTTCGCGACATAACCTTTTAACATTATTTTTATTTTTGCAGAAATACCTTTACAATAGTGGTTTATGTTAAAGGGAGACCGTTAGCTTGGCTTGATCATCTTGATTATTTTATTTCATTATCAGTGTTGTTAATGTTTGAACAGCAAAGCAAAAATCATTCTCTAATCATGAATCATAAACTTCAAATGTCTCACAATCCTGTTTTGACTATAAGCTCAATGGAAAGAACTTGGGGAAGAAAAAAAAATTGTGCAGGTGTAGGCTAGTGCTCTCTCTTTCTCTCTCTCTCAGAGAGAGACAGACAGAGAGAGAGATAGAGACACAGAGAGAGAGAGCCGCAGACAGATAGACAGACAGACAGAGAGAGAGAGAGAGAGAGAGAGAGAAGAGAGAGAGAGAGAGAGACGGGTGGATGTGGGTTGGTGGTGGTGGTGAGATCAGTACGACGAGAGTGCAAGTCAATTAAAGGGAAATAACCGGCCTGTTTTATAAATTGTTCCTTGAGGAAAGTTTTGTCCCTTGAACTGCACCCTTTAGCAGTGCAATTCTTTACTTCGTGGTCAGCATTGCCAGGCATCCTAGGCCACAACCAGAGACCTTTTCTCTGACCATGTCTGGCAAAGGATGTCACCTTTTTCACCTGTTCCTGCCGGCTGCCATTATACTTTTTGATCAGAGCAGTTGTATTTGGCCATGCCTCTTGTTGTTCAACTTGACATCATTATAAAGTATGCTCAGCTCTCTAGTCCTCTTGACCAGAGGGGCAGGCTGGTGAAGGCGTCAGTTTGAACTTGCAGGGTCATATGGGCGTTAACCCTTTGACTCCTGCACCCTGTCCACCAATTGCAAAAACTTAACCCTTTGACTCCCTGGTCCTATCTACCAGCATCCTGCAAAAAGCTGGTGGATAAGGTGAGGAGGAGAGCGACAAGTTTTTGCATTGCTAGCATGGTTTACAACGCAGAACGCTGGTGGACAGGGTGCGGGAGTCAGAGGGTTAAATCGGTTGTTCCTGGTGTGGAGTCTCATCAAGATCATTTGATGCTCCTGGACATAACATGGTAGTCATCTTTTTTTTCTTCTTTTTGTTTGTTTTTTTGTTTTGGTCACCCTTGCTAGCTGTCCCTTTCTATCCACAGCTTGAGGTGTGACCTGATGATGGTTCCTCAGTAGTAATGATTCCCAAAAATGTCCCAAGTCATCTGTAAAGGGATACTATCAGAATGGTTTGGTAATAGAACAATGATCTTTGATTTCTGTTTATAGGTAAATATAGATAGCGAGGCTGATTTAGGTCAATTAGAGATTCATGGGTGTATTTATGCTTGTGACATTTCATTTGTTCATGGATTTACTTTGGTCAGTAAATGGCAGATCATAATATACATACATAAATAATGTATGTATGTATGTATGTATGCATGTATGCATGTATGTATGAATGTATGTATGTATGTATGTATGTATGTATGTATGTATATATGTATGTATGTATGTATGTATGTATGCATGCATATGTATATGTGTATGAATATGTATGAGAGAGAAAGAGAAGAGAGAGAGAGCGAGTGAGAGACAGAGCGAGAGAGAGAGAGAGAGAGAGACAGGCAGACAGAGAGAGGGAGAGAGAGAGACAGACAGAGAGACACACAGAGAGACACAGAGAAAGAGAGGCCTGTTTAACTACAGACCTTATTACATGTCCAATAATTGATGATAGTGAAACCCTTAAGAGAATGCGAAGGGGGGGGGGGGGGGGTGAGATCCCATGTCTAACCCCTTTGACATGAACCTAGCTAAACTACCAGAAGTCTTCAAAATAGATCATAATTATTTAGATTTTCTGATTTGTGGTTACACAATTCTTTCTCAGTATTAAAGTAGAAAAAAGTTATCAAGATTGAAAAAAGTTACTCATAAGTCATATAAATTTATGATAAACTTCATGTTCAGTTATTTGACAAGATTTTAGATCATTTCGTGACAGGACATTTTGAGTGTTACTTGAGAATAGGAATCCTCTGAGCTGTGAGAAGTTTTTGAGTGGGGAGGTTGTTCACGAGAGATTCATCGCATTTGCACAATGCCTACATAAGTGCTCCATCCAAATCTCAACAATCATCTGGCAGATTCCTGTGCTGCATGACAACGTCTTGAAATATGGGTAGGGGAGGGGGAGGAAAGGAGTTATAAATCATTAACCCTTTGACTCCAACACTCTATCCACCAACTGTGAAAACTTAACCCTTTGATCCCTTACCCTTTCCACCCGCTTCTTGACAATGCAGGATGCTGGTGGACGGGGTGCAAGAGTCAGAGAGTTAAGCTGCCACCATCAGAATGACTGGAGCACTAAGACAGGCAGTGCAGAGCTAGGCCAGTTCACAGGATAAAGGCTGGAAATTAACTGTTGTTCTCAGTTCCACGGGGTTACTGTTACTGTTATTTTTTTTAACGCCCAACGAAGACTTTGATTTGTGTTTCGTATTAAGCCATATCAGGGCTATAATTGTTTCAAAACATAAACAATACAGGAAAAGAAAAAAAAAAACAAGTAAAAGAAAATTAAGTACACATATCACTGCATTGCACACATAATCTAAGGACATGTCCCTTACATATCTGAGGACACAAAAACATATATGAAAACAGGCCTAAAATTGCTTCCATGTCTCTCATTTTCTTAGAGCAAAAACTGCACTTAAATCACATACCCAATTATCAATCCTAAGAGAAAGTATGTAAGACTTTATCAAACACATACACGGTGAGTAACCAGCAAGGCAGAAAATGACAGGAAGAAATGACAGAAAGCAAATGAGGAAGAAAGAAACAAAGAGAGTTACAGAAAAGAGGGAATTTCCAGCACAGAATTTCTAGAAGATATGGCCATTTATACTGACAGAGCCCCAGACATCCCCACAGTGGGGGGGGTGGGGAGGGGGGGAGGGGGAGGAAAGTCCACGGGATAGAATGGAAACTACCAGCATATTTGACTGGCAAAGTGAAAGTAGGCACACATATATAACCTGTGTAGATTGTTCTGGTGTATTTTACACTTTAATGAAATAATATGTCACTCCATATCTGTTTTAAGCAAAACTTGAGCACTTGAGTTATATCATTGCACCGCTCTGTGGAAATGCTCAATGACTTTTAAGGTTAGAAAGAATGAAAAGGGGAAGAAAAAAAGAGTTAATGTAGGCTTGGGGGGGGGGGGGGGAGGGGGGACATGTTTGTGTCTGTGCTATTTTACTTTGAGAGCGATTATTCTCAATATGAAAATGGTTTTGTTATGTATGTATGTGTGTGTGTGGTGTGTGTGTGTGTGTGTGTGTGTGTGTGTGTGGTGTGTGTGTCTCCAGTGTTCTATCAATCACTACTTATAAATGTGTTTTATGTCTTTTATTTTGTATGCAATCAAAATACAAAAGTACTCTTTTATGACAAATGGAACATGACAACTCAACAAACATATGAAATATTGGATGCTAATTATAACCAAATTGTAAATGAAGCATATCTTGTGTGTGTGGGGGGGGGGGGGGGGGGGGGGGGAGGGATGGGATGGGTGACAAATCAAATCTGTGCTTGAAATACATAATTTGGTAAATAAGCTATTACAAATATGATATTTGGTGATTGATTGCCTATGTCCAGGCATATATAAAACAAAATATAGTGTTTATAAAATTTCTGCTTGTGAATGTATAATTTCCCACAATTATGAGATCTACAAAATTATTTGTGGGAAAAAAGGTTGAATGAAGCATATGATGAATGATAAAAAACTATATATTGCTTTGGTGGAGGGAGATCCTCTTCTCAGGACCTTCTGTCCAGCCAGCTCTCTCCTGAGTTTCTTGCTAAAATAAAGGGCAAAGAAATGAGTAGGAAAGATTGTTCAAATAAATTAATGAACCCTTTGACTCCCGCATCCTGTCCACCACATCCACATTGTCAGCGTGCTAGCAAAAGCAAAAAAAACACTTGACCCTTTTGATTCCCTAACTCAAAGGTTGTTTTTTTTTGCAGTTGGTGGATAAGGCGTGGGAGTCCAAGGTTTAAAGGTTTAACAGAAAAAATTTTTTTTTTATAAAAATCATAAATGAAAACGAATGTCAGAAATATTAAGTTGAAACACGTAAAATGATAAAAATGGAAGAAAAAAAAAAAAAAAAAAGTAAAAAGAGATGTGGTCCGACTGTATCGGACGGGCTGCCAACAAACGCCCATTCACAGGTACGATCCCACTACTGCTCAACACGGAGCCTTTTGCCTGCTCTGATGTTCCAGCCTGGGCCAGTGCGGCTCTCCTTAGACAACCTGGGCCCCCGGGGCTCCCCCCGGTGGTCCATATTGATGCCGGGCTTAGTGCGGACACCCGATCGACATGGCACGCCTGCTGGCAGAACCCCGCCCTCAAGCAGTTCCCACCTCAAGCCTCCAAGTAGCTGGATTACAGGAGCACGCCACAACTCCCAGCGATTACTGTCAGAAATTTTGGTTAACATAAACCTAATGTTTTTAATGCCCTGGCTAACCTTCTCACACTTCCAAAAATTAATTTTAAATGATATTAACTCTATTTTGGGAAGATGAACCACCCTAAGCAAACAAAGAACAGAAACCAAAAATTCAGTTGAATCAAACGAAGGCTATCACAAAAAATACTCACCTTCGTCGAGTGCCTCGTTTTGAATCTAAACCTAAAGCCTCGCTTTCAAGCTGCGGAAAAGAAAGTAAGACAGACTACATAAAAACAAAACAAATAAACAGAAAAAGGAAAGGTGTGAACAAAATGAGCACTTAGCAAATGAATACTGATTTTTGCAATACAATGTTCACAAACCAGAGAACACATCACGAAAGGCATTTTCGTCTAAGAGGAAACACGCACTTTCTTATCGTCTGCAACTGTGGTATTTTTAGGCTCCGGAAGCGTACTTAATCTCTCAAAGTAGTTTCTATTGTTTTAGTTGCATTCAATCCAGTTTCTTGTGAAATTATCTTTTTCGAATATGATTAATTATATTGATATTAACTAATTGTTTGCTTGATGATATAATTGGTAAGACAACCAGATATCTACTTGGCGAATTTAGATTAGAGATTGTGTTGACGAAGAGCTCTTCGCACAGATTGCAATGTCAGCTGCTGGTGAAATCGAGATGGGTACTGAATCTCTTCTAAGTTCATGCTTCTTCGTTGCGATCTGCCATTTCAACTGCGAATGCCTTTGATTGAGGTACGCTGTGTGTTTTGTTTATCTTTCTACTCTGTGCTTACGTTATTACACCACGTGTATTACAGTTAGAGTACACTGCCATTACGGCATTAGACTTAGTGACAAGTGCCGGTGATAACGTAACGAACGTCGTTCACTTCTGGAACACTTGTTGATCAGGGCGTATAATTTGGTAGACACTAGAACGCAGGGTAACACACACACACACACACCCCACACACACACACACACAACACACACACACACAACACACACACTGAAGATAGATGCTATAGTCGCACCCCTCGGGGAGTCGGGTTCATTTCACTTGACATTGGATTGTTTTGCTAAGTCGGTGTCTCTAATCATTGTAAATCACTAACGTTATTAGAATATTACTAAAGCAACGAAAAGCCGAAAATAAAAGGAAGACAATAGAAAACAAATCGAAAATGACAAAGAAAATGACACTGTAGTGTAACACTAACAGGTTTTTTTTCTTTCCACTGGTAGAATGTATTGGCTTAAGCTAGCATTTTTCAGAATGACAGTTGGTGATGTACGTGTTCATAATACTGCAGTCGTCTGTTTACAAATAGGCATACAGAAGATGAAATAATATATTGTCAATAGGCCTAAATGAAGAACACAAAAAAATATGTAATATAGGCAGGCACCTGTAACTTTTTCTAGCTGCAAGGAAAGAGATAGTATCGTAGGTAGAATGAGATGAGGAGGGAAGAAAATATAATTAAGCCATAAGTATAACAAGTTTGCATCAGTGTGTATGTTACATACAAGTTGCTATGTGTAAGCATAAGATCTGATACCCACAAGAAATATTGTCTGATTATAAAATGTCTGATCAAAAGGTAGAGAAAAAGTGACTGGAAACTAACTGATTACTGGCAAGTACAGCCATTTTCCTTATGCCGTAGCTTTTAGTTTTAACCTTCAGCAGGAAACTAACTGATCACTGGCAAGTACAGCCATTTTCCTTATGATGTAGCTTTTAGTTTTAACCTTCAGAATGGCCTTTGGATGTGACAAATACAGTTTTTAGACAGATATTGTGTCAATGATATGAAAATAGTCACAGAAGGAAGAATATTAACACTTAACTTCTTAACTCATTCAAGCCGCAACATTTCACACCGCGACAACCCCTGAAATCGCAGTATTTTGGATGATTTTTAAAAAAATATTAAAAATTAACACCAAATGTCATACACAAAAGGAAAACAGTTTTGGAAACATTGAAGTGTTCACATACAGACATTACTAGCTTCAAAACTGGTAGTCTGTTCGTCTTGATAGAAGGGGTGAAGGAAACAGGTGACCATAAGGGGGTAAATATCCTCTTGCCGAGTCCATATATTTACACAATGTTTTTTTTTTTCCACCAGTGAAACCAATTATCCACAGGAATATTTACACAGGAATGTACAGTTTATGTGCAATAACACAAACACCACCTCCTATTTACTTGGTGTAATCAAGAACAGTGAATTTGCGTGCAAATCGGCGGGTGCTTCCTGACACCATCTTGACAGTCAGACGAAAACAAAGAACTGCATATAGCATCGGAAAACTGCTACTAAAGCAAAAATACAACTCACAACATGGTGTAAGGGAAGGAACTGTGAAATAAAAGACCCAAGATCACTCTAGTGCATGATTTACTTCCCTTATTCCTTTATTACGACCACCAAAAAAGTTGAAACTCCAACGTACACTGCGTACGGCACAGATCCATGCAGTGTGAAAGGTGACGTACAGCCGTGTACGGCACAGTTCGATTGAGTTAAGGGAGGAAGCTTTGAAACTGGTCTTTGAATCAGATTTTGATGGAGACAGAAACTTTTGAATTTGACAGTGACAGTTTGACAGTTTTTTTTGTTTTTTTTTATTCCATGAAAATTGAAATTGAGCATTGGTGAAGACAGGAAAATTCAGTGCTGTAATGGCTTGAATACTTTGTTTTGTCTACAAATTGTGTGTGTATAGGCCTACTCTGTGTGTGTGTGTGTTTGTTTGTGTGTGTGTGTGTGTGTGTGTGTGTTGTGTGTGTGTTTCTAAATAAGTAAATCATTGCTTATATTGCAGTTCATTAGGTTTTGGTTGTTCTCACTTGAAATTTGAAAATGTAGGTTGATACTCAGCTATACCGTTCTTTATTTTATGATAAGATTATTTGTTCCCTTGCCAGTTATTTTGTACGTCTGAAGAAGAGACCAAAATACTGTTTCCTCAGCATTAAACCAATCCATGTCTGTCTAGCAAAGAGGTCAAAACATTACAGCTTTGGCTTTCAACGGTGATAAGGGAACTCAAGTTGAATTGGAAATTTATTTATATACAAGTTTACTTTTTATTTTTTCTTTATTTCGTTTATTCATGTATAAAATTTATTATATTTCTGAGCTGCCACATCTTGTAACCATCTCGGGTACTTTTGAGCCACTCACTTGATCTCATCAGTTAGTTGCTTAGTTGTACAACAACATCCAGGTTAAATGAAGTCACCCACCAGAGAAGATTGTTCAATACTACCAGTACCTGGCTGCTTTAGATGGAGTGGATCCATGATGAGGGTAAAAAAGTTCTGATCAATGGATTGTTACCAATTCTGCTGATTATTGTTGTAATTAATTTTTATATATTACATTTCTGTCATCAAAATTTCATTACAAATTACTAAATAATAAAAATGAAAATTGTCAGTGTTGCAAATGAGATCAGTGTTAGAATGTGCGAGATTTTTTTAAATTTATTTATTTATTTGTTTTAATAATCATCTGTAGTCTTACCTTCAGTTCAACTCAAAAGAAGCCTTTGCCAGAGCCCAAATAACGCCCTACATGTGTGAACTGAAATAGAATTATATAGTGCTTTAGAAAGTTCTAAATTTTAAGAAGGCAACATTAAAGATAGAATAATTTTACATATTTACTACAATTTAGTCTACTTGTACTGTTACTAGACAATAGACTTCAGCCATACGAGAGAGACTGTTTGTGGGGGCTGAAGTCAGCTGCCCCACTCCTACACCCCCCCCCCCCCGACCTCCACGTAATTAAACTGTTCTGTAAAAACTAAAATGCAGTCCTTGACAATTATTTGTTTTGTTTATAATTTTTTTTTTTTTTTAATGAAATTGAAGCTTTAGGCAATCTGCAAAATACTTTCAGTGTTGGATTGGATTGTACATATGTTTTGAATTTCTGTGCAGATTCTTCCAACAATTATGGCGTGCTAGGCAGTTGTGAGGATGGGAGCCCACTAGGGGCGACCAGATGTGGAGGTGGGATGCGAATTGGAGACCTTTTTGCTGGACTTATGTGGATCAGAACACCTATTCACTGGACTCTTGTGGATCTGAAAACATACTTGCTGGACATTTGTGGTTCTGAAGATCTGGCTACATACTGGACATCTGTGGATCAGACTGTACTTCAGAACAATTTGTTTTCTTGAGAGTGACATTGAAGACTGTAGCATCTTGAATAACATCAGTTGAATAAGGCCCATAAGGCTGCTGTGAAGCTGAGAAATTCTGATTTCAGATGTGAAATAATTGTTTGAAATCAGTCTTATTCTCTGAGCTTGGACTGAAAAAACAGCTGACGAAAGTAATTGTTTGAGGCATTAAGTGAAATTAAGCAATCTGACAAATAACTACCTATGTTTTGAATTCCTACCTCTGGGTGCATACTCGTACATCACAGACGTGGAATCATGCCTGTAATCTTTGAGCCTGAATGTGGGCCGAAATGCCGTTCCAAACATCACAATCTGGAGGTGAACTCCGTCATCACCAAGGGATCTTTGCTGGACCTGCAGGCTTACTCCAGGCTGTGTCATACGTGGGCACAGCACACAGACACGGCTGGTCGCAGTGCCTTGCATGTTGCTGCATCCTGTGGTAAAACTGATATTGTGGAATGGCTCTTGACTGAGAAACATCAGGATCCATCACAGAAAGACAAGGAGTCTGGATGGACTGCACTTCATAGAGCTCTTTTCTATGGACAGTTGGCTGCTGCAAGACTGCTGGTTCAGGTCAGAATCAACCTTTTTTTTTGTTTGGGTTTTGTTATCAGTGTTATAGAAACTTATCTCCTATGTGTACCACTCTAAGCAGGTCAGTTGTCTGTACAATGTGAAGCGAGTACTCAGGTTTTTGAGTTAACAGCAATAACTGTATTAATCATGAGAAGGGGATCACAGCATGCATAGAAATGTCTTAGTATGCTGGTATAAGTTCCAGAACTTGCCATATTCTTTTTAACATTTAATGATAAACAATTACTCTTTTCTTGTCACTTATTAATGTTTTTTTCTGTACTGTTTAGGATAGACCTGTTAGCTTTGTTTTCATAGAAACCAGTTTATCTTTTATCTTAAGAAATATTTCAAGACATAAGTCCAGAAGATCAGTCAACTAGTGTACAAATTGATGGGTATGATTTGGATTATATTTTGGGTTGAAGAATTTCACATTTTTCCAGATTTATGGAAGCATAATGAAGTGAATCAGTATGGTGGATTTATTTTCAGATTAACTGAGCATTCTGCTCTCTACTTAACTGTAATTTTCAGTTTTTTATGTATTGAATTATTCTGTGCAGTGTAACAGTGATCTGTACTGTCGTGACCATGAAGGCCTAGGACCTTTGGATTTGCTGACAAAAGACAGAACCAGACATCTTACATTTGATGTAAAAGGTATGCAGTCTGTATTGTAAACTTAATGCTTTGGAATGTTTGTGTTCTTGATATTTTGTATACTACTTTGGTAGTATCGTAAATAACAAATGTTGCTTCTATTTCACATATTCTCAGAGGTGTTATGCATTTTCACAACTATCAAAAGTGTTGTTTAATCTTTAAAAATAAATGTATAATTCATCACACACACTCAAAAAAAAACAACAACAAAAAACAATGAAATTGTGTTGAACATTGCAAAGTCTGAAGTTCAGGAATTTTCATCATGGACCATTGAAATAAGCTTACTTGCTGTGCTGATGGTTTTGTGATTATAGACCATTGGACAGCTGGGATTTTAAATTCTTGATTGTGATGAAATTATGAATGTGTGGAAAGTGATACCCTTTCACCTCTCAACTTTTTATGTCTTATGCGTACTTTGCAGAGCGCAGTGAAGTGTACTCTTGGGGTGACAACTCCAACTTGACTTTGGGCCATGGCAGTGAACACCACAGAAGTGTGCCAGAAATTGTGCACACCTTTACACATCTGGCTGTCTCTGTCAAACAGGTTAGATTTTAAACATTGTTCTGTCTGTACATTGTGTGTGTGTGTGTGTTTGTGTGTGTTTGCCAATGAATCAAATGTAACGTGTAATCATGAGTTGACATTTGATTTAGGAAGTCTTTATGCGTTACTTGAACAGAGATAAGAATGCATTGTAGCTGAGTTTGAGGAAAAGCAAGTTTATAAGTTGATGAATGTGGCACAACATAGGAAAACAAGGCTAAAATGCAATATTTTCATATCAGGTTTTTACTCATTTTAAAATCGCAAAGTTTATAAATCAATTTGCCACAAACAGAAATAATTTATTGTTTGTTATTTTCTTTGTAGGCTCGTTTAAACTTTGTGAGTAGATTTTTGACAAGGGAAGTAATCAGATCATAAAGTTTTCAAAATCAACAGTTTTTAATTTGTTTTGGGTGCTTTTAGCCATACAACTTTGGAAATTGAAGAATAGATGTTAAGACAAAATATGGGAAAATCTCAGTCGTTATAAATGACCTGATCCAGCTATATTTAGCCATATCAGTGACTGACGGGTGTAATGTTAGCCCGGTTCTCCCCCTCAACCCCCACCCACCCCTACTGTCTATTTAACCCTTTGACTCCTGCACCCTGTTCACCAGTATCCTGCATTGTCAGCCATACTAGCAAACAAAAACTTAAATCTTTGACGCCCTGAGGAAATCAAAGGGTTAAGTTTTTGCAGTTGGTGGATAGGGTGCGGGAGTCAAAGGTTAAAATACTTGACAGCATGTAGGGTTTTGCACAGGCTTAAGGAAGAGACTAGTGTAAATACCACACAGTATGATGTGGTTTTTACAGATGGTGATGTGTAAATACCACACAGTATGATGTGGTTATTTTACAGATGGTGATGTGATAAAATATACACAACAGTATGATATGGTTATTTTACAGATGGTGATGTGTAAATACCACACAGTATGATGTGGTTATTTTACAGATGGTGATGTGTAAATATCACACAGTATGATGTGGTTATTTTACAGATGGTGATGTGTAAATATCATGCAGTATGATGTGGTTATTTTACAGATGGTGATGTGTAAATATCACACAGTATGATGTGGTTATTTTACAGATGGTGATGTGTAAATACCACACAGTATGATTGGTTATTTTACAGATGGTGATGTGTAAATATCACACAGTATGATGTGGTTATTTTACAGATGGTGATGTGTAAATCTCACACAGTATGATGTGGTTATTTTACAGATGGTGATGTGTAAATATCACGCAGTATGATGTGGTTATTTTACAGATGGTGATGTGTAAATCTCACACAGTATGATGTGGTTATTTTACAGATGGTGATGTGTAAATATCACGCAGTATGATGTGGTTATTTTACAGATGGTGATGTGTAAATCTCACACAGTATGATGTGGTTATTTTACAGATGGTGATGTGTAAATCTCACACAGTATGATGTGGTTATTTTACAGATGGTGATGTGTAAATACCACACAGTGTTCCTGACACACAGTGGCCAGGTGTACACATGCGGCCATGGTCAGGGAGGACGGTTGGGCCATGGAGACGAAGTCACCTGTGTGGTAAGTCTGTCATCTGATATGGCTTGTTTTGTTGTTATTCATGACATTGGTGACACTGACACCTGGGCCATGGAGATGAAGTCACCTGTGTGGTAAGTCTGTCTGTCTGTGTGATACGACTTGTTTTGTTGTTATCCATGACATTATTGACATTGACAGCTGGGCCATGGAGATGAAGTCACCTGTGTGGTAAGTCTGTTGTCTGCCCGGCAGGGCTTATTTTTGTCCATGACATAGGTGTTCTGACTGAAATTGTACGAATCAAATCAAAATAAAGAAATGAACAACAGCTAAGCAAAAGAAACAACATTCTAAGAGAACTTTTCGAAAATAACGTGTGTGCGCACACATACACACATGCACGCATATGCTGCACACGCGCAATCACATGCACACATGGAGATGCAAAGACACACAAGCAGACATACATTAGCAGCCCTTGCCAAATCCATTAGCCCGTTAGCCAATGCTAATAAAACTCGCGTCGGGCTAATAGAAACTTCGTAAGCGTTAGCCCAAATGGCTAATAAAAATTCCTAGATGTTATGCGCTCAGTAGAGTGTCCTGCGATCTCCACACACTGCACGCTTCGTATGTCGTCTGCTACTGCAAGCCTCGAAGCGACGCATACATCCGGCAGAGGTGAGGTGCATTCAGCAAAAGGTATAATTATATCTAGGTCGAAGAGCTAGTGAAAAGAGATCCGACTTTATCTATGCCGGTGGCTTGCTTCCGCTGCGCGTTGTTGCGTGACTGAACCGCTCTGCTGGTAGCGAACTGAACGCACCTCAGAGATCAGCTGGGTTTGTGCGCATGCGCTCCGAAAGTACCGCTGTCTTTCTCCATGTGAATCATCTGCGACCGAGGTGGTTCTTCCAGACATTCGACACGTCAAATGTCACTTTTCCGGTTTCTCGGACTCAATCCTCCGCCCCCAAAGGCAGCCCGCAAGTCCTACCCAGACTACGAAAAAAAGAGGGAAAGAAAGTTCCTGGAAAAATGGAACAAGAAAGACAATGGCGAGCCAAGAGACTGGCTCACGTACAACTCAGAAGAGGGCGTGATGCGCTGCAAACATTGTGTGGCGCATGCCGTCGACAGGAAAGAGTCATTATTGTCGGATGCGCTATGCTCAAGCTGGACAATATTAAGAAACATGAGCAAACGCATGCAGTCCTTTTGTTTTTAGAAATAAATCGGCCTGTTAAAGAAAGTATTTATTCTTTTCTTCAAATTTTGGATGTGTGACCTTCTTTTACAACCAACCCTGACAGCAGAACTAGACACTTTGTTTCCATTTAATGTAAGATGGTAGGAACAGTGATCCCCTAGTACTTTAAACAGTATTTAGCAATAGATGTTCACAGCCATACATTACAAGTAAACAACAAATTACATGAATTTGAACACAGGACACAAAATCACACCCTCGTGTCAGCGAACATAGATACAATATTACATAGTAAAATAAATTATGCCAAATGATTTTGGCTAATGATTTCTCTTCCGGGCTAATAAGGTTTCAAAAGTTATTAGCCCAAATGGCTAATAGGGTCTTCTGCATTTGGCAAGGGCTGCATTAGGCATACATTTTTATTTGAAAAACACCGTCATGGGTAGAAGTTAAAAATGTAATGAATATGACGGCATACACAAACTCAGGAGTGAGTGAGCAAGATGAGAGAGAGAGAATGTTCGTTCATTCGTTCTTTGATTTAAGGTCTTTTCACTTTGAGTGATATTAGACGTTAGAATGTGAGAGAGAATGTGTGTGTGTGTGTGTGTGTGTGTGTGTGTGTGGTGGTGTGTGGTGGATGCATGGAATGTGTGTGTGTATATATGCATACTGATATTATATTCCTGTTGTTTTGACACAGACACCCAGGCTGGTTGAAGCTCTGCAGAAGGAAGAATGTGTTCAGGTGGCGGCTGCCAGAGACCATACCTTGTTTCTCACTGAAAAGTAGGTCCCTTTACATTACTTTGAAATTTGTTTCTACTTCTAGTCACTGATTCATACTAGCTTGTCTTTGAAGCATGTATGTTGCAGCAAGGGAAAACCCAGCTAATGACGCAACCAGCTTGTCGTAGCTATGGTAAAAATAGCTGAATAGAGTCAAAATTATGACAACTGAGATGTTTTTCATATGTTGAGTTTTAAACATGTAATCTTCAGTTTACTAAGTTCTATGGCTAAAAGCACCTTAAAAAGCAATTAAATTTTTTTTTGATTAAAAAGAAAACAAACTTATCACTTTCCCTGTCAAATATGTACTTACAGAGTTTAGAGTGTTTCAAAACAGAAAACTGTAATGTCATATTACTTCTGATTTTTTTGGATTTAGATTTGTAAATTTTCAAAATTTGAAATTAAAGGAAAACTCTGCAATGAAACGGTTTATGCTTTAGCCTGGTTTTCTTATGTTGTGTCAGATAATGTTAGAGGTCTTGAGTATTATCACTGATGTTATAATTGTATTTGAAAATGACTGATCTTTCTTTTGTTGTTGTTGTCAATGAACAAAATGATCAGCTTAATTCAGTCTTTACTGGCGGGTTGTAGCCTGCTTTACACTCTCTTACTTGACTGTCTGTGTAGGCTGCAAAAAAAGAAAGTTGTAGGAAAAGAATACAGCGAGCATATACAGACTAGAAGTGTTATGGTAACATGGAGAATATAATGAATTAATGAACAGCAGTGTTTGAATGCACTCACTTTCCTATTGACTGATTTATAATTTGTTGAATAAAATTTTTATTTTTCACAGTTGATGCTGGGGGTGTGGTTTGGGGTAATTCATCTCATATGGGATTTTTTAAAATGTTGTCTTCTGTGTCTTTCAGATCGTGGAAATGTTGTGAGCAAATGTATATGAACAGTGGATATTTATTGTGGAATCCATATCAGTGGGACTAGGCCATATATATCAACACACACACACACACACACACAACACACACACACACACACACACACACACACACACACACACCACACACACACACACACACACAACACACACACACACACCACACACACCACCCATCCACCCACACACACACCCACACACACACACACACACACACCACACACACCACACGCACACCACACACACACCACACACACAGCACACACACATGCACACACACACTCACGCTCACATGCATTCACTCACTCACTCAGAGACGTAAACATAGACACACTCTCTCTCTGTCTGTCTCTGTTTTTCTGACCCTTTTGTCTGTCTGTCTGTCTATCTCTCTCTCTCTCTCTCTGTCTGTTCTGTCTGTCTGCTTCTATCTCTCTGTCTGTCTGTCTGTCTCTCACTCTCTGTCTGTCTGTCTCTCACAGTGACATTCACAGCCAGTCTATGGGTACGTTTACACTTTAGGATGATTGTCTAACAGAGCTGTACTGCTTAGTTTTGCATACGACCTTTGAACCATGTATGTAGAATTTTAAAACTGGAGTATGGTGTGGCACATTTCAGACATGTTGAATGCTGTTGTTGTGTGCACAGGAACTGTGTGTATAGCTGTGGTCACAACAACTGTCACCAGCTGGGACTGACGTGGACTGGAGACAAAGACACCAGCAAGTGTCTGCTTCCTGCTAAGGTCAGTGGTGTGAATGTGTGTGTGTGTGTGTGTGTGTGTGTGTGTGTGTGTGTGTGTGTGTGTGTGTGTGTACACCTCTATGTGTATGTGTGTGTGTGTGTACACCTCTGTGTGTGTGTGTGTCTGTGTATTGTGTGTCTGTGTGTTTGTGTGTGTGTGTGTACACCTCTGTGTGTGTGTGTGTGTGTGTGTGTGTGTGTGTGTGTTTTTGTGTGTCTGTGTATTGTGTGTCTGTGTGCTTGTGTGTGTGTGTGTGTACACCTCTGTGTGTGTGTGTGTGTGTGTGTGTGTGTGTGTGTGTGTGTGTGTGTGTGTGTGTGTACACCTCTGTGTGTGTGTGTGTATGTAGTGTGTGTGCATTGTGTGCTTGTGTGTGTGTGTGTACACCTGTGTGTGTGTGTGTGTGTGCGTGTGTGTGTATGTATTGTGTGTCTGTGTGCTTGTGTGTGTGTGTACACCTCTGTGTGTGTGTGTGTGTGTACCTCTGTGTGTGTGTGTGTACACCTCTGTGTGTGTGTGTGTGTGTACACCTCTGTGTGTATGTGTGTGTATGTGCATGCTTGTGTGTGTTTATGTATGTATGTGTATGTAAGTGAGATGCGTGTACACATCTGTGTGTATGCGTGCGTGTACGTTGTTTTGTGTAGATGTTTTGTAGATATAAAGAGACTGAAAAGACCTCATTTCATGAATAATTAGTGGTAATTTGGAGGTTGAAGCTTGTGAAGAGGGATTCATTGCATTCAGACAATTCCATATGTACTCCATCCAAACTTACCATCAGCTGTCTGGTAGATTCCAGGAGTCTGTGCAAAACCCTATTTGCAGGCAAGATCTTGACATGGGGAGGGGGGAAGGGACGTATGAAACACTAAGCAGACACCACAGAAACATTAAGACGGGCAGTTAGCAGGCAAATGTTTCATGTTGCAGACTAGGATTGAACTTGAGATATCAGATCTTGCCGTCCAGGGCTCTATCAAAGGACAAACTAGTTGGAACCCCCCTCTCCCCAGTCCCATGACATCTGATGAATGAATTATAAAATTTTTTCCTTAATCTGAACGGTTGCACAAGTTTATTGTATTTTTTTCTTTAAAATCATCTGACTTACATAGGTTAGTGGCATTTATTAAATTGATAGTCAATTTTTGTGAATGAAGAAATCAAATGGGTAATGGAGAATATGTATTTTGTGTTACAGATGAACATGAAACTTCTGAAGGGCAAGCGCATCCTGGGCGTGTGTGCAGGACGATTTCACTCTGTGGTGTACACTATTGATGGTGTCTACACCTGTGGGCTGAATGCTGGACAGATTGGTCAGTTAAACACATGATTTAAGATCTGCTTTGCTTGTTGGTTTTTGTTAGCTGTTCTGGTACTTATACTAAATCTTTGACTCCTGCACCCTGAGCTGTTCTGGTACTTATACTAAATCTTTGACTCCTGCACCCTGAGCTGTTCTGGTACTTATACTAAACCTTTGACTCCTGCATCCTGAGCTGTTCTGGTACTTATACTAAACCTTTGACTCCTGCACCCTGAGCTGTTCTGGTACTTATACTAAACCTTTGACTCCTGCACCCTGAGCTGTTCTGGTACTTATACTAAACCTTTGACTCCTGCACCCTGAGCTGTTCTGGTACTTATACTAAACCTTTGACTCCTGCACCCTGAGCTGTTCTGGTACTTATACTAAACCTTTGACTCCTGCACCCTGAGCTGTTTCTGGTACTTATACTAAACCTTGGACTCCTGCACCCTGAGCTGTTCTGGTACTTATACTAAACCTTTGACTCCCGCACCCTGAGCTGTTCTGGTACTTATACTAAACCTTTGACTCCTGCACCCTGAGCTGTTCTGGTACTTATACTAAACCTTTGACTCCCGCACCCTGTCCACCAGCATTCTGCATTGTCAACCATGCCAGCAAAGTAAAATCTTAACCTTTGATTCCCTCATCCTATCCACCGGCTTCCTGTAGGAACCTGGCGGATAGAGTGAGAAAGTGAAAGGGTTAAATTTTTGCATTTGGTAGATAGGGTAGGAGATCAAAGGGCTAATAAGAAAAAAGATAAAAATTTGGTTTCTGATTATAAAACTTACAGAAGACTTCTGTCTTCCAAAACCTACAACCACAGATAACATTTTAGAAAGCTTTCAAACCTCAAATTTTTTTTTCATGTTTCTTCTTTTCGGATCATCAACGATTGTTAGAGGAGATGATTACAAGTAAAACCAGTTCTTATGTTGCAAAATACTTCACTGTGTCAGCTAGCAGCCATTATTTGTGATTGATCTCAGGCAGAAAAATGCTGGTATCGGTTCAGTGTTGTGTGATTTTGCACCTCCTTCAGGGGGAAAAAAAAAAAAAAGAAAGAGAATTCCAGCTTCACATTTGTGTTACCAAAGGAAAAGTTGTTTTGTGATGAATCTGACTTTGTCAATGATTTTATAATGAATATGAAACTGCCTCTCTGCTATTACGGCAAGTCAAAAGGTGATATGTTTATGTAATATCAAAATGTGAAATGTTTATGTAATATCAATAAGTCAAGAAAAAGAAATCTTAAGCTCATGACAGCATAACATTTTATTTGTATGAGTCAGGAATAGTTCATAGCCCAAAATTATTAGTTCTCATATGGCAAGTATGTTTACTAAACTTTGTATTGTGAAAAAAAGATGTCCTTTAACCAAATTGCTGGGTGACAGGTCAGCCCAAAGGTGAACAATACCAGGGTCAGTTACGACAGGTGTCCACTCTGCACCACAAGGACATCACCATTAGCAGAGTCGCCACCTCTGACGCTGCCATTGTCTGCTTCACTGGCCGTGGTGACCTGTTTCTGATCCACGAGTACACCTGTAGAAAGATTGGTTCCAGGTGAATATGTGGATATTGAGCATGTATTGTGAATTTTCTTTGTAAGGAGATAAGGTTAAAAAGAAATTGATGTTTGGGTAGGTATGTCAGTTAGATTAACTTGATATGAAATGATACATTAACACAAGGAAGTTTTAGTGTTGTATCATTATTGAAAGATTTTGTTTTTATTAGAAGTTCAACAGTTCTGGAAAAAAAAGTTCATTAATGCTTTTTGTGGATTTTGTTTTTGTAAACTCTTTCATTGCCATAAACAACTTTAGTTACCACTACCTTTCACCGCCACAATGACTTTGGTCAGTGGTCATGTTAGAGAAGATAATTTTTCTCATAGTAACAAGGTTCACTCCAGCAGCTGACTTTTCTGGATGATGATTGACGTACAGTGTTTCACCCCTCAACCGTGTTTTGGGTGGTATAACCCCCTGTGTTGTTTTGACTTGTTCTGAATGACCTGCACGACCAATCGTTAACTGTAAAGTACCAGGCACACAGAAGGTTTTTCGGTTAGAAACTTGGCATTGAAAGAGTAGTGCCCACTGTGACAGCTGATATAAATAAAATAGAAAACCAAACAAAAAGCTGTGAATATTGCTGCCAATTGGTCTGAAAGAAAAAAGGCAAATACATCTCTGTTGTTTTTAAGTGATTTGTTACCTTTGTATAAATCTAGAGTAATGTGTTACATCACGTCGTTGTTGTGAATATAACCTCTGACAGGTAACACATTTTTGTGAACCCTGGGGAAGGATGGAAAAAGTCATAAAGTACAGGAGGTGTGATGTGTGTTTGCTGTGCAGATGGCAGGACATAGAGAAAGTGTGTGTGGTGGGGGGTAACCTGGACCACAACACAGACCTGGATGTTCTAAGGGAGAAAGGAGGGTTTGAGGTCAAGGTGGTGCTCTTGAACAACTCGGGCAAGGTGAGAACACCACATTGTGCACTTTGATTTGATTTACGTGTCAACATTTAGGGCCTTCTGAGTATTATGATTTTCAGACTCTACAGTCGATTCTTTTGGCTCCATAAACTCACACATATGCAGACAAGCATGCACATAGGCATGCACATATTGCATGCTCCTCATTGTCGGACACTGTTATTTCTTTTGGCTTCATAAACACACAAGCACACATTTCCATTCCTGTATACACATGAACACTCTCCTTTGCCCCCATCCATCCCTACACTATCCTGCATCTGCACGTTCCATCCACCCACCTACCTACCTACACACACACACAATCACACACATACATACACACACTGATGTACTGATGTACTTAGTGTATATACATATATACATAGACACACATGTATACTAAATCACTCTTTTTCTTTTACTTTTCCTCTTTGTGTGGGTGTTTTGTATATGTGTACAGCTGTATTGAGTGAGATTGAAACAAGCTTACAAACAAACGATGACTAAAAGTTAAACCAACTTGACATATGCACTAGTATTGAAAAGAAACTATAATGCTTTTCATTGATGTTCACGGCTATGTTGCAAGGTGTTCATGTGGCGGAGTGGAAGCCCTAACCTGAAGCGTTGCCACTTTGCCATACGGCGAAAGGTATGGGTAAAGGACGTGGTGGTCCACGTGTTGGGCCTGTTGCTGATCACCGACCAGGGGGAGGCCTTCACCGGCTACCCATCTGGCAAAAAGTCTGTGAACATCCATAAGGACACTGACAAGGATGGCAACAAAGGTGTGGAGTTTTTGCTTGTTTTGTAGTTCTGTTTTGTTTTCAAAACAGTTTTGTTTTGTTTTGTTTTGTTTTGTTTTCAAAACAAATAAGCATGGGTGCCACTCTTCCGTCTGGGTGACGGAAATCCGTTTTCTCGGCAAGGCCCCAGACGGAAATTCTGTTTTTTCATTTTCGTTATTCCATAAAAAAAATGTTTGGGGGAAAAACCAGTTGAATCGGCGGTATTATGACCGAAGCAGCATTGTAGCAGACGACCGGAAATGAGGAAGCGCTCTCTATCGTTGAAGACAACACAGGTCCAGCGATCTTTGTTAGGCTACACACGTCACTTACGTCGCGCCATTGTGCTGCTAGTGCCTTCAAGCGAAAATGTTTTCCAGTTAGCCTGATTTTCAGTTTTTTCTGATTTTCAAAGTGTCACCCTTGAATAAGTTTATATTAAACATCAGATCATAATGCAGCAAATATGAATTCATTGCAAGGATCAACAAATGTAAGTTTAGAGCATCAATCAACATGTGAAGAAGAAAATTTATCCATAGATGAAAACCTTCAGAAAAAAGGCTTCAAAGGTCAAACATTTCTATTGAAGACAGATAAATATCAGTTGGTTTCCTGTTTTATCATGACCATCTACATCCTGCACTCATTTTTACCTTTTAAAAAATGAAGAAGCACCATGGTGTGTACCATGTGATGAGCTGTTGAGCAGCAGACACCTCCTTGAGTGCTGGGATTTTTATGAAGTGAGACAAAAGCAGTACATGGCGGACTCCTTAACCCTTAGCTGTTCACAAGGCCCGTAACCGCCCTGCGGAAAAAATGTGCTGATCCGTTCATAGCGGTTGAGATCGCCCTACCTTTTCCGGCACACGTGTGGGGAATTTCCATCACTACTGGCCTTGCTGTCTTATCGCACATGTGGTTAGAATCTTGGTCAGTCCCGCGTTGAATGTTCTAGAAATAGTACGAGCATTCTGGGATGCAAGGAACTTTCCATTCACTAGGCCTACTGAAAGACTTAGTTACTGATGCTGTGGTACGTGCTTTCATTCACAACTGTGAGCGTGGGAAAGATGGCGAGTTTCAGCGAAGACGAATTTGTGGATTACACTGAAGCAGAGTTGCAGGAAATTTTTAGAGAAATAGATCGTTTAGAAATTGAAGAAGAAGATGAAGAAGAAAGGAAGATGTAGAGTCGGATGTTGAAGTAGGTGGTGATGGTGAAGATGGAAATGACAGTGACATAGACGACGATGTACTGCTGGCTGCACTGGTGCAGGCATGGTGACCAGTGACACGTGGCAGTGAAGTCAGGGAATTTTCACAAGTTGTTGGGCCTAAACATTCGCTGCCCGCTGATGCGAAACCAATAGACTATTTTTTTTTGTTTCTGCCACTAGAATTTTTTGTCAGTGCTGCTGAAGAGACCAACAACTACGCTGGTCAGAAGATTGCGACAAAGGGGCAACCTGACCCACTTTGGAAAGAGACGACAGCTGATGAAATCAGGGCATACAGGTCTGTCTATTCTCATCATGATGGGGCTAAAACATCAGTCCCGTCTATGGTGCTACTGGTCAACTTTCTGTCCGGGACTGTTTCCGGGACTATCATGCGCTAAACACCTCGACACAGGCTACAACCAGCGCTTGTGACACCACTGGTGACACTGCCACTGACAATGACGGTGACAATCACAGTGACGATGACAACAACATCTCACCATCATCACAGTAGCTGCAAAGTTGCTGTATAGGCACATATGTGTAAATAGTGTATAGGGAATGAAATCTGTAGACGAACATGTACCAAATATCTTTGGAAAACATTTCTGTTTCTTTCTGTTTATGTTCATTTTGGTGACATCGTGACAATTCTTTTCTGACATTTGTGTTGTGCCTGTGTATTGGATACTATACTGGAGGAGCAGAGACAGCGTCAGGTAGGACAGGGGTTGTGTGTACAACTAACAAATGTTGTTTTTAGACAATAGAGCTTGTTTGTATGCTAACCATTGTATTGTCACCATAAAAATACCTCTATCTGTGACATCTTTGGTGACAGGGACACGCACACTAGACCCAGGACACACAAAACCACATGCAAATCAAACTATGGACACTTGTGTATATGTGTGCAAAATATCTTTCTTCTGTACTTTCAAACAAGTGAATGGCAGTATGTTTATCAGCATGACTGTACTCGGATGAAAAAATGTCAGAAAAATGCGAATACTAGGAGCTAGCTTTACATCTAGCAGTGCGAATGCGAAAGGGTTAAAGAACCTGTTTCGAGACGGCCCTCCTGATGCAATTTTCCAGTTTTTACGAGAGATCAATAGATTTCACCTGATATGATTTTACGTCTGAGTATGTTTTTCTTTATTGCATTGTAGACTTGCAAGGTTAACGGTGAGCATGGTTTTTAACTGTTGTCTTTTATCTTAACCTGGTTGTCATTTCTGATGTGATGTAAACCCTGATACGGCTCTAGTAGTCGGCTGGGCTCTAAGCAATATGAACATAAACATGAACATGTCTTATGATTCTATTTCAATCTTCATAGTCCCTCAACCTGTCCCTTACTTTGTGTATCACTGCCTACAAATCAACCTGTCCCTTACTTTGTGTGATTATGGAGAAGTTTGACGTTTAGGAATTCATTGCATTCAGACAGTTCTGTGTGTGCTCCATCTAGTTGCAAGAAACTTTTGAGAGTGCTGGACAACAGAAGATTAGAGGAAAAGTAAGTGGTTTGACCTTACTTTCCTTACTACAGTAAGGGGGCTGGGTTATACCTTAAAGTTCGGGCTATTGGGCACACCGGGATATAAGGCGCACCCACTAAATTATAGAAAAATATGAACTATATTCACACATAAGCTGCACTGGTTTATAAGCTGCACTTTTTCAATGGCCAGGTCGATCACCTTAAACTTGAAGGCTGGTTCGTCGGCATTATGTCGCGTTTTTGGCATGATGAGTGTGTACGCTTGAGCAGAGCAGTTCTGAATACCGATCCCAATGCTTCATTGTGTGCGGATTTGATTTAAAAACGTGAACAGTTAACAGTTAACACTTTAACGTGAACAGTTAACACTTTAACATGGAGCTCACCAGAAACTTCATGAATGGTAAACACGATTTTGGTGAGTTAAAGAGAAGCTAAGAATATACGAGAACATGACGCTCCTGGAATCGGGGGAAATCCTCAAATAAGCCGCATCGTTATTTAAGCCGCAGGGGTTAAAGCTGGGGGGAAAAAGTTGCGGCTTATAGCCCAAACTTTACAAGAATTGAATCCCATGGTGATACATTGGATGGAGTGGTCATCACAAGGGGTGTATCCTTAGATCATGAGCACAAATGCATTGATATATGTACTTTACTTTCTTTTCTATTATTTCTTAAATAATCTTCTGTGGGGTATGGTTTACTTTTTGAGATAATTATAGCCCTGATATGGCTCAGCGCAGTCAGCTGGGCTTTAACCCTTTGCCACCTGCACCCTATCTACCAACTGCAAAAACTTAACCCTTTGACTCCCTCACCCTATCCACCAGCTTCCTGCAGGAAGCTGGTGGATAGGGTGAGGGAGTCAAAGGGTTAAGTTTTTGCTCTTCCAGCATGGTTGACAAAGAAGGATGATGTTGGGCAGGCTGCAGGAGTCAAAGGGTTAAGCAACAATAACAATAACAATAACAACAACAATCTTTACACTTTCTGATGGAAAGCCTGTCATTCAAACCGATTTTGTGGTTATACAAGAGGTGTGAATGGTATGTTGCAGAGTTTGGCAAACTGTCACTGATAGATCTGATGCTGAAGGACGAGGCAGAGGAAATATCACTGAGACGTGTGCCGTGTGTTCATCGAGCCAGTGGTCTGGCCTGTGACGTGAAGGGTCGCAATTTTGCCGTCACACAGGGATTGCCCAATGGATGGTAGAGAACACACACACACACACACACATATATACACGCACACATACTTACACAGACACACGCACAGACACACACACACGCGCACACAAACGCACAAACACGCACATACTCTCAAGCATACACACACAGACACCTCCTCCCTATACAAACAGAAGTAATTCTCTGAACCAAAACTATAACCGAACACCGACACTATACTACAAAAACTCCAGCCTGCCAGATCATTTCTAAAATAAACTAAAAATCGTCATCTTTGTTTGTGTATTGGAGGTGAGTGAAGTTTGTAGTGCAAAAATGACAGATGTGCCAGTGTTGTTGGAGTGTTGGATTCACGCGGAATGCCAACAGCTGGTGGAGGTGTGTGTATGTGTGTGTGTGTTTGTGTGTAAGTAAGGTAATTTAATTTCAGTTACATGGCACAAGCAGTCTGAGTCTAAAGCAGTCAAGGTATACAGAGGTTCGCTCTGTGCAGGTTGACTGATACGCTAGTGTTGTTGGGGCCTCAAATTCACTGAATGCCAATAGCTGATGAAAATGTGTGTGTGTGTGTGTGTGTGTGTGTGTGTGTGTGTGTGTGTGTGTGTGTGTGAGTAAGATAATTAATATCAGTTACATGGCACAAGCAGTCTGAGTCTAAAGCAGTCAAGGTATACAGAGGTTTGCTCTGTGCAGGTTGACTGATATGCTAGTGTTGTTGGGGTGTCAAATTCACTGAATGGCAATAGCTGATGAAAGTGTGTGGTGTGTGTGTTGTGTGCGCGCGCGTTCATGCGTGTGTGTGTATGTGCGTGCACGTGCGTGTGTGTGTGTGTGTGTGTGTGTGCCTGCCTGCCTGCCTGCCTGCCTGCCTGCCTGCCTGCCTGCCTGCCTGCGTGCGTGTGTGTGTGTGTGTGTGTGTGTGTGTGTGTGCATGTGCGCGTGTGTGTGTTCATGCATGCGTGTGCGTGTGTGCATGCATGCATGCCTGCGTGTGTGTGTGTGTGCATGCGTGTGCGTGCATGCGTGTGTGTTTGTGTGCACGCATGTGTGGGTGTGTGTGAGTGTGTGTGTGTGTGTGTGTGTGTGTGCGTGTGTGTGTGTGGGTGTGTGTGTGTCAATAAGACATACAGAGGTTTGCTGTGTGCAGGTTAACGGATGTGCCAGTGTTATCAGAGTCCCAGATTCACTCAGAATACCAACAGCTGATGGAGGAAGCTGACCTGTACGATGCTATCCACGACTGTGTGGTGCAGGTCAGTAACTGGACATACAGATTTCATCATCATCATCATCATCATCATCATCATCACGTGCCCTGCCGCATGGCATTGGCCATCATGGACTTCTATCTGTCTCTATCTCTCGTTGCCCCTAGCATCTCTCCCACCCCCCTTGTCCCCAGCCACTCTGCAAGTCCGTCCAGAATTTTTTCACTGGGTCTACCCGGTGCTCTCTTTCCCTCCAGCTTTCTCGTTGTGACCAGGTGCTCCAAATCCCCCTTCCTCATAAAATGACCTATAAATGTTGCCTGTCTTTTCCTAATCTTCCTTATGAGTGATCTACTTGTGTCTGCCTCCATCAAGACTGTCTCGTTTGTTTTCTTTGCTGTCCATGGAACTCTCAACATTCTTCTTAGAAACCACATCTCGGCTGCCTCAATCTTGTTCTGGCTTTGCTTGCTGACTGTCCACGCCTCATACAGATATCATTATTATAAATTGTTCCTCTATAGCACTATTGTCCGAACTCCTTTAGATGCAGCATGCACATTGCACACAAACAGACTTCTTATTGGAGTGTAGAGAACTCACACCATACACAAGCTGATCACATTAAACTGTGTTGTTGCACAGTGTGCGTCTTTGGTGGCCATGCAGGCTGGGTTTTTTCATGTTTCCATAAGCCAACAACTGACATGACTTACAGGATCGTTAGTGTTCATATTTGATCTTATGCATGTTTGTATTAATTTTTTCTCCCTCTCTGTATATTCTTTGCTATCCTGTCCTTTTTCATCCTGTGTTATTGTGTCATCTCAGACGCGCACGCATGCACGCACGCACACACACACACACACACACACACACACACACACACACACACACACACACACACACACACACACACACACACACACACACACACACACACACACACACACACACACACTTCACCTAAAACCGCATATCTAGGGTTGACAACCAGAACCAAGTATCTCAATTTTCTGATAGTTTACAGGAGGCGATTTTTAACTGGGTTTTCGGGGAGAGGCTATATCTACATTTTGAGACACTGGTTTTTGGTTTTATTGATAACCGATCAAAAATCAATATCATGGCAAAAACAAAGTCCACCAAGTGAAAGATAACATTAAAAGCAACAGTTCAGAATAAAAAAGTGAAAATTGACAAAAAAAGTGAGATACTGGGTTCTGGCTATCAAACCTCGATATGTGAATAGACATTAAAAAAAATAACAAATGAACGAACACACACAAACTCAAGCACAGAAACACACACAAGATTGCACACACACACACACACGCACGCATGACAGCACGCACGCACGCACGCGCGCACACACACACACACACACACACACACACACACACACACACACACAACACACACACACACACACACACACACACACACACACACACACACACACACACCACACACACAGAGACACACACACACACACATTCTCTCTTTCTCTCTGCCTTTCTGTCTGTCTGTCTAATTCTGTCTTTTTCATTCTCTCTCTCTCTGTCTTACCCTTATCTTCTCTGTGCATTCATCCATTCGTCCATTGGTTTAAAATCCTGCACAGGTGGAGGATCGTAAGTGGCCAGCACACATGTTCATCCTGGCTTCGCGTGCCGACTACTTCCGCAAACAAGTGCCGGGCTTCTCTACAGAGGCGGACCCCAGTGGGGAGAAACTGGTGATGGTGGTCAGCGATGTCCAGCCTGATGTCATGGAACAGCTGCTTAAGTTCATCTACACAGACACCTGTGACCTTCTGCAAGTTGGCAATAAGGTAGGAGATGATATGTCGGATTACTACTATTACTACTACTACTACTACTACTACTACTACTACTACAACTACTGATAATATGACAACAACAACAATAGTAGTAATAATAATAGTAATGAATATAATAATGATAATGATGATGATAGTGTACATTTGTTGTCGCCTAACAGTGAGTGAGTGAGAGAGAGAAGAGAGATAGAGTGATTGAGAGAGAGAAGAGAGAGAGAGAGAGATAGAGTGATTGAGAGAGAGAAGAGAGAGAGATAGAGTGATTGAGAGAGAGAAGAGAGAGAGAGAGAGTAAAAAGATGATAGAGAGAAAGAGAGAGAATTTGTCTGTATGTGTGCTCATGTGCACAATTGTGTCACTGTCAAGATATATGTTGGTGAGTTAAGATTGAGACTGTACTTTGGGCTATAAAATCAGTAGGCAGGCATTTATAAGTTCTTATATGTTGGTGAGTTAAGATTGAGACTGTACTTTGGGCTATAAAATCAGTAGGCAGGCATTTATAAGTTCTTATATGTTGGTGAGTTAAGATTGAGACTGTACTTTGGGCTATAAAATCATGGTGAGTTAAGATTGAGACTGTACTTTGGGCTATAAAATCAGTAGGCAGGTATTTATAAGTTCTTATATGGAAACTTTGCTCATTTGTTTTCTGTTTCTTTGTCAGCACATAGGGCTTATATACAGGCTTATTCTATGATCATTTTGGATCTTCTCCATCACATAGCATCAGTGCGCATGGAATTTATTCCAAATGGTAGGATGTTCAGCAAAACTTGGTTCTTTTCAGTCAACTGAAACTGTGCTTTTGGTAATTACCCTTTAAATTATCTTCATTCTGTATTGATTTTTGTCTTTCCTTTTTGAGAATCCAATGCACGGCGCACAAATCCGAGTTAATTTAGTTGGCCACTTTCTGCCGGCTATTAATAGCGCGCCCCTTCCCTTCCACTCCCCACACCCTTTTTACCCGTCTGTTTATCACTAGTGCGGGAGCACAAAGACGTGCTACACTGACTGACTTTGGTCGACCGTGCCTGGCTAAAAATAGCACACGCAGGCGACACCAGCTCGCAACTAAAGGGTGGCAGAATGGCTGGGAAAATGCAGCCGTGAATGAGATTATATGTTCTAGTTTTTTTAAAGTGTGGTTTGTTTTACTTTGCAAATTGATGCCCATTTCTCCAAACAGAATGAGTAGTTTTTACGGTTGTATTTTTTTTTTTGTATGAATAGATCAGAAATAGATTTTATGGTTGTATGTATATTTCCATGAATAGATCACATTTGCTCATCTGGAGAAGAAAGGTGACAGCAGTGGAATGGGCCCGGCCTTTCAGGACATGGACACCATTGCGTTTGATGGCCGGGTGACATCGGCTTTTGCAGTGGAGCAGCATCGGAAGAAAGGGAAGGGAGGGAAGGAGTCCAAGAAGGAGGAGAAGGGTGGACAGAAAGGACGAGATCCGGTCAAGGTCTTACAGGAGGCTGCGAGGAAATTTGGGGTCAAAGGCTTGTCAAAGAGGTGAGATATTGTTTAGTGCTTTGTGTGTGTGTGTGTGGTGTGTGTGTGTGTGTGTGTGTGTGTGTGTGTGGTGTGTGTGTGTGTGTGTGTGTCTGTGTGTGTGTGTTGTGTGTGTGTGTGTTGTGTGTGTGTTGTGTGTGTGTGTGTGTGTGTGTGTGTGTGTGTGTGTGTGTGTATGTGTGTGAAAGAGGTGGGTCTTGTTATTGTCTTGTGGCAGTATTGTGTGTGTTGTGTAGGTATTGAAAATGTGTGTATGTATATGCGTGAGAGAGAGAGAGAGAGTGTGTGTGTGTGTGTGTGTGTGTGTGTGTGTGTGTGTGTGTGTGTGTGTACTTTGCTCTTTTGTAAATAGTGTGTGCAAAAATACAGTAGATTCTTTAGTATGTACATTTATTTTTGAAAATCTGTGTTGGTATTTTTTTTTTATTTTTTACTTTATCCTTATTTGAAATATTTGTTCATTGTGTAGGCTGGAGGCAGTGAAGTGTGTGAACGGTGTGATACAGTCATGTGGCAAGAAACTTCAGCCACCACGCATCAGATATGAGAGGACAAAGCTGTAAGTCCCAAGTTTTGTGTCGTTTTTTTTGGTTTGGTTTTTGCTGTTGGTGCATTAAATTTTTTTTTTTTTTAATTCTGTGATATCGTTGTGTAGGAGTTTGGTGAGGTTAAGTTTGTGTGAGTTGGCTGGTCGTGTTTTCATTTCTTACCATTTTTTCCTCTGCCTGACAGATGCCACCACAATATGGCCTAAATTGTTCCATTGACAGACTGATAACAAAAATTAAAAAGTATGCTGAGGTAGGACTATACTGTCACTAACAATATGGCCTGAATTGTTCCACTGACAGACTTGTACAAAAATAAGGTATAAAACCCATTACACTAGTTAGGATCTTGGGATCTTGCCAACGCATATGGTTTATATACAGGGTTAAGGTTTATGCCATGATTTTCTCCAACGCATACGGTTTATATACAGGGTTAAGGTTTATGCCATGATCTTCTCCAACGCATATGGTTTATATACAGGGTTAAGGTTTATGCCATGGATCTTCTCCAACACATATGGTTTATATACAGGGTTAAGGTTTATGCCATGATCTTCTCCAACACGTATGGTTTATATACAGGGTTAAGGTTTATGCCATGATCTTCTCCAACACATATGGTTTATATACAGGGTTAAGGTTTATGCCATGATCTTCTCCAACACATATGGTTTATATACAGGGTTAAGGTTTATGCCATGATCTTCTCCAACACATATGGTTTATATACAGGGTTAAGGTTTATGCCATGATCTTCTCCAACACATATGGTTTATATACAGGGTTAAGGTTTATGCCATGATCTTCTCCAACACATATGGTTTATATACAGGGTTAAGGTTTATGCCATGATCTTCTCCAACACATATGGTTTATATACAGGGTTAAGGTTTATGCCATCACATGCTGTCAGTGGTGTCAGTGCAAGTGAAATTTATTCTTAGGATGGAGACATTATCTTGAGAAACTGAGACTGATGTTTCTAGAACTTGTTTGTCATGATGTGTGTCTATTGTATCTGTGTTTTGATCAGTAGTATCATCTGTATGTCAGGATGGTTCATGCACGCTGGTTTATACAATTACATTATTTTATACTTACATCAGTATGTGTGTGGTTCATGCACGCTGGTTTATACAATTACATTATTTTATACTTACATCAGTATGTGTGTGGTTCATGCACGCTGGTTTATACAATTACATTATTTTATACTTACATCAGTATGTGTGTGGTTCATGCACGCTGGTCTATACAATTACATTATTTTATACTTACATCAGTATGTGTGTGGTTCATGCACGCTGGTCTATACAATTACATTATTTTATACTTACATCAGTATGTGTGTGGTTCATGCACGCTGGTCTATACAATTACATTATTTTATACTTACATCAGTATGTGTGTGGTTCATGCACGCTGGTTTATACAATTACATTATTTTATACTTACATCAGTATGTGTGTGGTTCATGCACGCTGGTTTATACAATTACATTATTTTATACTTACATCAGTATGTGTGTGGTTCATGCACGCTGGTTTATACAATTACATTATTTTATACTTACATCAGTATGTGTGTGGTTCATGGACGCTGGTCTATACAATTACATTATTTTATACTTACATCAGTATGTGTGTGGTTCATGCACGCTGGTCTATACAATTACATTATTTTATACTTACATCAGTATGTGTGTGGTTCATGCACGCTGGTTTATACAATTACATTATTTTATACTTACATCAGTATGTGTGTGGTTCATGCACGCTGGTTTATACAATTACATTATTTTATACTTACATCAGTATGTGTGTGGTTCATGCACGCTGGTCTATACAATTACATTATTTTATACTTACATCAGTGTGTGTGTGGTTCATGCACGCTGGTTTATACAATTACATTATTTTATACTTACATCAGTATGTGTGTGGTTCATGCACGCTGGTCTATACAATTACATTATTTTATACTTACATCAGTATGTGTGTGGCCATGATGTTTTGAAAGGTGTCGATATTTTAACAGTTTTGATGTAAGTAATATCCCTCCATGTCCCTTGTGGGGATGCTGGGGGCTCTTTCAGTATAAAGAGTATCCCCGCCTTCTGGAAATTCTGTGCCTGAAATTTCCTCTTTTTTTTGTCACTCTCTTTATTTCTGCCTTTTTCCCTTGCTTTCTGTCATTTCTTCCTATCATTTTCTGCGGTGCTGGTCCATTTACCTGTATGTCTTTGATAAACTCTTCTTTTAGGATTAATAACTGGGTACATGTATTAAGTGGGTTGGTTTGTTTGTTTGTATTAAGTGCATTTGGAGCTGAAGGGAAATGAGAAATGCTGGAGCAATTTTAGGTAATTTAGGCCTGTTTTTAATGTATAATGTTCTTAGTTATGTTTAAATTTGTAATGGCTACCTGGCTAAACTTGTCTCTCAGTAACAAGGCTGCTTACTGCGTAGCTTTCATCGTCGATCCGGCCGACTTCTTTGGCGCAACTGCTGGGTTGAGAACTGGCTTCAGTGCGCACCGCCGTGAGCGAACTCACAACAGTGCGACTGAATAAATGTGAGGAGTACACCGATTAAATTTGTATTCAGATGTTTTATAAATCTCATGTGTGATAAATTGGATGGAGTGGTCAGTGCCTGGGGCATTTCAGATTATGTGCGTGAATGCGTTGATAAGTGTACTTGGATTTTCTTTTCCTTTTTTTTTCCTGTTCAAGTATTGTGTATGTTTTGAAATGGCCATAGCCCTGGTATGGCTGTACACAGTCGGCTGGGCTCTAAACAACAATAACAGTAAAATGATCTGTGTTGACAGAGGAGAGACGTACGATGTGTGCATCAGGGCCAGTGATAACACCATGATTCAGTGCCACAAGTGTGTGTTGGCCGCTCGCCTGGAGTACTTTCACAGTATGTTGGGCAGTGGCTGGATTGAGGTAAGAATGTATACAAGTGTGTGTGTGTGTGTGGGGGGGGAGGGGGTCGTGTGTGTGTGTGTGTGTAAGGGGGGGGTATGTGTGTTTGTGTGTGTGTGTGTGTGGAGGGGGTTGTGTGTGTGTGTGGAAGGGGTTGTGTGTGCGTTTGTGTGTGTGTGTGTGTGTGTGCGTAGTGGGCAGTGGCTAGCTTGAGGTAGGAATGTATGCAGGTGTGTTTGTGTGCGTGTCGTGGGTGTGGGGGTGTCATGTGTGTGCGTGTGCGCGCATGTTTGTGTGTGTGTGTGTGCATGCGTGCATGCTGGGCAGTGGCTGGATTGAGATATTGCATGTGTGGGGGGGGGGGGTTGTGGGTGTGTGTGTGTGTGCGCATGCGTGCGTGCATGCTGGGCAGTGGCTGGATTGAGATATTGCGTGTGTGTGTGTGTGTGGGGGGGTTGTGTGTGTGCTTGCTTGCGTGTGTGTGTGTGTGTTTTTATGGTCATTGTCTTTTCACACGGCAGTATTGGTTTGATGCAGTCGTGGTTGAGAATACATTGTGGTCTGATTACTTTGGAATCCGTCACATGTCTTAACACACATAGAAGCACAAACACACACGCGCACGCGCACACACACACACGCACAACATACACGCACATACACATACACACGGAGTGACATGCACTCTGTGTATCTCTCTCTCTTTCTCTCTCCGTCTGTCTGTCTGTCTCTCTTTCTTTTTATGTCTGTCTGTCTGTCTGTCTCTCACTCTTATGTATGGACTCTCTCTTGTTTGTCTGCCAGGACAGATCCTTATTTTGATTGTGTGTTTGTGTGTGTGTGTGTGTGTGTATGTGTGTGTGTGTGTTGTATCTTCTCTGACAGACCTCAGACACAGAATCCCTGACCCTTCCTGTACCTGGTGACATCCTGGAGATTCTGTTAGACTTCATATACCATGATGATTCACCGCTTGTTGAAGGTAAGAAAAATATGCTGATTATGTCGAACACATTTTTTAAAACGTTTTTTATAATTTATTTCTTTTTTGACTTTTCATAGAAAGAATACACACACACACATACACACATGTATATAACTCATTACATAAGCATGCATGCAACAGTACTGTCAAAACATTGCCATGCAAATGTATAAGGATTACCACAAGTACATTACATATACATTTCAAACAAATGATTTGCTCCAAGATGAATGGTACTGATGATCAAGTCAGTTGGTTTTAATCAGTGTCGTATAGAAGAACCAGTCAGTCTGAAATCTGTTGTTATTCATATTTATAGTTAACACATGTTTTTGATATTGTACACACTTTTCAAGTATCTGCAGAATGAATGAATGTGTGGAATACAGTCTTTATATTTGCATTTTGTAGGACTTGGCTTGCAGCAAAACCAAGTCAAATATGGGATATGATTTAAAAAGTCTGTCGTATCCAAATAATACAATCTTTTCATTAGACATTTCTGAGGTGGCATTGTCACAGAGCTTACTGATAGTTGCTTGGAGCTGTTGCTAGAATTGTTGTATACTTCTGCAGTTCCAGAAAAGATGATGTAAGCCATTTCATTCATTTCTATAAAATGAGCAGACATCATCATTTTGCACGCCCATGTTCATCAAAGATTTTGTTGGGCAATAGTTGTTGGAATGATTCAGTTTGTAACCATCTACGTCTAATTTCTGGTATTTTTCATACTTTTTTAAAATATGACATGCCATTCTATTTCTTGAACACATTGTCTTGCTCTCATGATTGACTTTTTTCATAGTAATACTTGAAACTGGATCCATACAACCAACAAAAATACGCTTTTTGTGAACCAGTTTATTAATTTGACAAATTTGTTTGTTTTCTTATTTGTTAATTTTTTTCTTGTATACCTATGCGTGTTTCAGAGAGTCAAGACCTAGAGCTGCTGTGTAATGTGCTGGTTGTTGCTGATCAGCTGCTGGTCCAGCGACTAAAGGAGATGTGTGAAGTGACCTTAACTAGTCTCAGTAAGTATAAAGTGGGCACGTAATGGCCTTGTGAGTTGACAGTTATAATAATGATCATGATGATCTTGATGATGATGACGATGATGATGATAACAATTTTTGTAGTAACAGGAATTTATTTTGAGCACAGTTTCTCACAGTAAATCTATAAGTAGACAGGTATTGGTATATTGTATATTCCTTTTTTCCAGTGACCTTGCGTAATGTACAGGTATTGGTATATTGTACATTCCTTTTTTCCAGCGACCTTGCGTAATGTAGGAGAGTTGCTGGAGATCGCTACAGCTTACAATGCTGCCCAGCTGGTGCAGGCTTGCCGACAGTTCATCATACTCAACTTGCCAGCTCTCTTGGAAAGCAGGTACTGTGTCACTGTATTTATGTCTTACTGCAACAGATTTTGTGTGTAAAAGTTGAGTTGGTATCACTGGAGAGAATGCATCAGCCAAAGAGCATATGTTGTTGTTGATTGTCTGTGGAAGTCTAGCAGGTAAATGTTGAACTTCCATTTTGAAGATCCTGGGTTCAATCCTGCCTGGACACCTCAACTTGCTGGGTGAAGGGTGGAGATCCTTCCCATTGCCCAGGTCAATGTGTGTGTGCAGACCTGCCAGTGCCTAAACCCCCTTAGGTATATGCATGCAGAATATCAATATGCATGGTGAAGGTCGGCAAAGTCGTATCAGTGGTGACTTATGAAAAACATGCAGCATGTACATCCACCACATAGGCAAACTATGCAGCAACGTAGTGGAATGTGGTCAGGTCGCCTGACAGCTTGAGTTCTCCATGCTCTACTGGTCTGATTATGTATAATGCACAGTGACCTGTCACCGTGCTGTAGTGGTTAATGCAACGGACTGTTGACTGGAAGGTTTTGGGTTCGAATCCCCATCAGTCCCTTCAAAAATCATTGTGCAATTGTTTGGATCTAACCAGCTCTACCCAGAATTGGGCGTGCTATGGGCTCAGTAGGATGACTGGGACCACACAGTCAAGTCTCATCCACTTCATGGATGGGTCATTGCGGGTGTTGCTCAAATCTTCTTCTGACCAGCACCGTTAGGTGTCGGTACCTCTCAGGCCTGATTGAGCCAGGATATATAATGAGAGTAAGTGTAGAGTACAGCCCTATCACGCAGTCTCAGTCCTGGATGGAAAAAAAAGTGTAATGCACAGTGAATCCAAGTGACCTTGGAGAATAGCACAGCAGAAGAAGGATGCGTAAAGTAATTCATGGCTGAACATCACATATGAAATGTATAAAGATGATCTGCCTTCAGTCAGTGGTGGTCTGTTTTATTACTGTATTATGTTTCATTTTCTGTTTTAAAATGAAAAGAAGAGATTGCTTATGATGGACCTATAGCGGGTGTGTGAGTATGCGTGTGTGCTTGTGATCTACATGTGTTTTGTATGTGCTTGCTTATGTGCTGAAGATGAACAGTTAAGAAGACTTGTCTTTCAGAGCATAAAACACACACACACACACACACACATGTTAAGAGAGAGATGTAAAATGTCAGTGCAGGGCCTTTTCAAAGTTAGTTGAGAAGGTCGTGAGAACCCTAAGGGTATGTTCGTGGTGCTACTCACAACAGTCGTGTGGACGGACAAAAATCGTGCGGGTGGGAAAAACTCCTCTTTATTTTTACTTGCTCAGCAAAGATGTTCATACTGCCACAGACACACACGCACGACCATGCCCGCAAAAAAAGTTATGCGTGCTTGCTACACTTCTTTCGTGCGTGTGGACGGACAGAAGTCGTGAGGGCGAGGCCATCCCTTCTTTTTTATCAATGACCATCCTCTGCCGTTCATACTGAAACGCTTCTGTACATGTGTGCGGCTCAAGAGACTGTACTGTACTTAAATTTTCAGTCATTTTTAACACAAGATGAAGATGAGAAACTGATTTCCGAAGTCAGGAATCGATCCTTCCTTTGGAACAAGTCTGACAGAAATTTCAACAGAGCCATGATCGCCAAAGGCATGGAACAACATTGCAACTCTCCATGCACCTTTCACGATCTGTTAACCAGGTGCACAGAAAAACGGCGAGTTGTTCGATGCTTCATGTTTCTTCTCTTCCACCACCACCACAAAATCAGTTTCCGTCCGCACTATAGTCGTGAGTGCCAGTATGAACGTAGCCTAACACTTATTTGAGGGAAGCCCTGAACTCAAATTTCCTTTCTGTCTGTTCCAGAAACCTGGACATGGTGGGTGATGACACCATGCAGGAGTTGACAGACTACTACAAGAGTTCAGTAAGTGGTCTGTCTATTTATACCTGGTATCAGTGTGTCATCGTCATCATCATCATCATCATCTCGTTAATGCTTTTTTGGGTTGGTTCTGTTCTTCCCTCTCTGTATTTTATGTGTCAATGTGTTCACTTTCAATAGCAAATAATCAATTTTTGAAAGGCTGTCAGTATGTAGAATCTTCAAAAATTATTTAAAAATTTTTTTTAATGTATTGATAGTCATAGCTAACTATTGTCACTCTTTGCGTTGTTCCTTTGTTGTTCAGGTTGGAAGGATGTCTGTCGTGTGATCACTCCATGGAGCGATGGACCGGATCACGACTTCCTGTCGGCCTTGACCGCGGAGTTTGATTCCGAACTGACTCCCAGGACACGTGATGCCGGCAGCAAGAAGCCCAAGAATAAGCGTCGCCAGGCGCGCACCAAGAGCACGAGTGACGAGACGGCGACATCAGCTAGTTTAATGACAGAACGACGGGGTTCAGCGCATCTGATATGGCTGAGAGCAAGGCTTCCTTGATGGCAGAACGTCAGATTTCTGTGGCTTCTGATGTCAGTGCTAAGTCTGAGGAGGATGCTGAGATGGAGGACACTGTTATGGACTCTGGAGTGGAGTTGGTAAGGCTTGAACATCACCAGTTTTTCTTGTACATGTGTGCATGTGTTTGTGGGAACAAAGAAGAGCAGTGTGTCTGTTAGAAGATGCAATAGTTAATGACGGTAGCAAATGAACTTGCAAAGATAGAAAACATTTATTGATAATACATGTATGTAACTAAGACAATTTGAACTTTTTGTTCTGATACAGACATTACACAAATTGTGTTGTGTTCTGTTCTGAGCAAGAATTGTATACTGAAAAATGTGCATTATATGGCTTTTAAACATGTCTGCTGCATGAGAATTTTTTGGTCAGTTTTCAGCACATTTATTGTAGATGGTACAGTTTGAAATATTGTGTACAATCTGTAACACAAATACAAATCGTTCAACAGTATGAAATATTGTATATTATCTGTAATGAATATCATTCAACATATGAAATATTGTATATTATCTGTAATGAATATCATTCAACATATGAAATATTGTGTACTAGCTGCAGTGTAATTCATTTCATTATTCTGTTTCTAGGCCAGATCAGCACAGTCATCCAGCAGACCCATTACAATCCAGAGACCTGGTAAACCTCATGGTTGGCCACCAGTACAAAGTGAGCACAGAGCTGTGGACATGACCTCAAACAATCCCCCCATGCAGAACCCTCTGAGTCCCTCACCAGGGACAGGGGTCAGCCTCCGAAGCATCATGCAAGAGCAGCAGGACACTTTGCAAAGGTGAGACCTTTTGTTTGTGATGTTTTGTGCAGCTTTTGGCTTTGATCTAGCTGAGTGAAATTGTTTCGCCCTTGAATTTTTGATTGTCAAATGTATAGACTGGAATAAAATTTTCTGGTTGTGCAAAGTAGATTGTTACAAAAAGTGCTTGGTCTTTGTTATTTGAGTTCTGAGCATAGCAAAAACCACAAAATCAAGAAAATCAAAAAAATTAAAGAGTTACAGAAATATGAGCTGTTTCTCAAACCCAAAGTAGACCTTTATTAAAGTATAAAGTAAAAAATGTACCTTAAGTAAACCTTATTTCTGTTCTTCAGAGTATTGTTACATGTTTCATATTCTGTTGTCTTTGTTGCATCGTTTCTGCGGGGACATTCATTGTTACGCTGTTTGATATGAATATTACATTTTGATGTCTTCCATTGGGGTATGTCAAGGATTTCTTTCACTATAAATAGCATCCTTACTTTCTGAAAAATCTGTGCTACAAATTTGCTCATTCCTGTCATTCTCTTTTTTCTGCCTTGTTTCTGTGCTTTCTGTCATCTCTTCCTGTCATTTTCTGCCATGCTGACTCATTCACCTGTATGTGTTCTATAAAGCATTGCATATGGTCTATTAGGATTGGTTATCAGATACATGTGTCAATTGCATATTTAGCTGTAAGAAAATGTGAACAACTTAGTGGCAGTTTTTGATGGTATAAACCAGTTTCTGTGTATGTTTGTGTATACTTAGTTATGCAGGCTGGGTAACTCTCAGCGTATCCACTAATTTCAGCGGATGAACTCCTGGTTTCAGACGGAAATATTTTTTTTTCAGAGGAAATATTACTGAATTATTGTATTTGCCATCAGGAAATGCGTCCTTAATGCCTCAAAATTACAGAAATTCTTCAGCTTCTGGGGGCAAAGCACCCCAGACCCCCCAGCAGGGATTTTGCTCCTGGACCCCACCTAATTTTCAGAGGAAACTATCTTTTTCTCTTACCCAGCCGTTATGGTTACGCATTTGTAGTCAAGTTTTTTTTTTTTCTCAGCTACATTGCTTGTGTGATTGCAGGGATATAATATTACTAGCAAATTTTCTTTTACAGATCTTCTCTTTTCCAGGATCATGGATGTGTTTAGGTAGAACAGTACTTCTGTACAGCTAGGATTGATAATTGAGTATACATGTATGTGTTAAGTGCATTTTTGGCTCTAGGGAAACAAGATAGGCGGAAGCAGTTTTGGGTAATTCTGGCCCATTTTTATATATGTTTTAATATTCTTAGTTATGTTTTTGTTTTTTTAATATCCTGTTTGACAGATTGGATGGAGAGGTCAGCACTATTTCCTTAGATTATGTGCGCAGTGTCCGTTTCAGTTTCAGTTTCTCAAGATGACGTCTCTGCGCTCGGAACAAATTCCGTGTGCACTAACGTCACAGGTGCTGTGTGTATGGTGATCATGGCACAAGCCTTAAGCCTGCACATAAACTCATGTGTGCAAATGCATTGATATGTGTACTTTATTTCCTGTTCCTTTTTGTTGAAGGATTGTGTATGTTTTGAAAGGGTTATAGCCCTGATATGGCTCTGTGCAGTCAGCTGGGCTTTTAACAAACAGTAACAGTCCTCTGTGTAGCCAGCAAGTCGCTGTGAACAGCACAATACAGTTCCCATTCAACAGACGAGGGACAGGTGGAAGCAGAACTCTGGGCAGCAACACTCATTCCCACACAGTCGCTATTTAAAACATGTGACACCAATATTAGTCTTGTATCCTACATGAAAACCCACACCAGCCCTGAAGACATGTATGCCTGCTGATCCGTTGGATGGACAGGAGAGTCTGTCATAGCCCAGCAAACAGTCAAATATCCCAGAGTTCACTTGTTGGATTAATAAAGTAGTGTTTTATTGCATTCACACAGCCAATGCTGTTCCACACCCAGCTGAGTCTTCACATGCACCTGAATCTTCACACCCAGCTGAGTCTTCACATCCAGTTGAGTCTTTGGCGAAGTATACTTACCATGTCGGACTTAATGATTTAGACGCCACTAGGTCACCCTGTTTTTGGCCTGATTATAGGGGCCAATATTAAGTAGAAACTGAAAGTAGCTTGCTCTGTTTTGGTGCTCAGGGTCCTATGAATTCAAATAGAAATACTGCTTTCAGCTAGTTGCAACCATTGTGTAATCAGACAGACTGAGCTATCATCATCATCAGCATCATTATCAGCAGCATCGGCATCATTGTATTATGTTTCACTATATATACTGCTCAAAACAATTGAAAGGCCACTGAGAAACTATCTCGCAATTCCATGTCGAAACACAAACAGTTAATAACAATGAATGTAAATTGTACTTTTTTCATTAATCAACCGATAATCAACAAAATTCATTGACCAAATTAATGTCAATAACAAGAGTTTGAGGTTGATGGACATGACCCCATTTTTCAAAAATGTGAAAAGTTGCAGCTCACCCAAAAAAGTCAAAATCGTGTGTGTCCGCCATTGGCCTGAATGCATTCGCGGCATCGTTGTCTCATGGACTGAGCCAGTGTCCTCAGAGTCAATTGGGGAATGTCCTGCCATTCTTGCTGAAGAAATTGGAACAGCTGGTCGAGGTCAGCTGGTGGGGGGTGGTTATCTCGAAGTCGTCGGCCCAGCACGTCCCACAGGTGTTCGATGGGATTGAGATCCGGTGAACATGCTGGCCAGTCCATGTGGATGACTTGCTGCTGCTGCAGGAAGTCGTTGACGACTCGGGCTCTGTGAGGTCTTGCATTATCGTCCTGGAAAATGGCGCCCGGTCCCATGGCCTGCAGTGCCGGTAGTACGAGAGGCTGCAGAATGTTATCCCTGTAGCCCACGCCATTCAGGTTGCCTTGCACACGGTAAAGGGGGGTTCTGTAGGCCATCCCCATTCCACCCCACACCATGATGGATCTGCCACCATAGCGATCACGCTCCATCACAGTGGCATTGTGGTACCGCTCTCCCTGTCGCCTCCAGACGCGGATTCGGCCGTCATGGAAGGATCTGGTAAAGCGGGATTCGTCAGTGAACAGCACCATTCTCCACTGCTGCCTTGTCCATGCCAGATGACGTCGGGCCCATGCCAGGCGTGCAGCGCGGTGAGCAGCTGTCAGGACAGGTCGGACGGCGGGTCGCCTTGAACGCAGGTTTCCTTCTCTCAGCCGGTTCCGAATTGTCTGGTCACTGACATTAACATTGACAGCTGTTCGCAGTTGCGCCCTGAGTGTGTTGGCGGTGGCTGTTCTCTGCCTTAAAGCCGACACGACTAGAAACCTGTCTTGCTGTCTTGAAGTTGACCGCGGACGTCCTGGTCGTCTTCGTTCAGCAACACTACCTGTTTCAGTGTGGCGGTCTCGTAAAGTCTGAATGACTGAATGGCTGACAGCTAATCGGCGACCAACTTCTCGGATCCCTATGCCATCCTGTAGCCACGCCATGGCCCGCCCTCGGTCAACATCACTTAATCGTCGTCTTTGGGGCATGGTTGGAAATGTGTCTCGAACGCGACCTCAAATACGCAACAGTGCATCCAAACTGATGATTTGTGTTCACGATCGACATGGCTTGCACGTGCATTGCAGTCTTGCTACTGCTCAATTCTGCTGTGTCATATGGATTTGTTTGATTTGCACCCATTTTTCGTGGGGCTGATGCCTATCTTTAGCTGACTCCTGCGATGTGCACGAAAGAGACAGAACTGATTTGTGAGTAAACTCAGGTGGACTATTGAAGCATACAACCAAGTGCAATGAAAAGATTTATGAGAAATTTTGCATTCTTTATAAATACGACGTCTAATGAAATGACACAAAAAGTGCAGGTGGCCTTTCAATTGTTTTGAGCAGTATATAGTATGTATAGACATTTGTTTGTGTCACAGTGTCAGGCCCAAGGGAGGTGGTCGAATCTCCTGGAAGGAAGTGAGGAAACAGCAGAACAAAGCAGCAGCGGCAGCAGCAGCACAAGCACAAAAGGTTATGAACCCTGACCCTGGTCACGCCCCGTTGACCCCGACATCACCCTCTGCTGCTTCACCACCCTCCTGCCCTTGGTGAGTGAACCTCTGTGTGTGTGTGTTAATGTGTGTGTGTGTGTTAATGTGTATGTGTGTGTGTGAGTTTCATGTGTGTGTGTGTGTGTGTGTGTGTATGTGTGTGTGTGTTTCGTGTGTGTGTGTGTATGTGTGTGTGTGTGTGTGTGTGTATGTGTGTGGCAATGTGTGTGTGTCTGTCTGTGTATGTGTGTGTCTGTGTGTGCGCATGCGTGTGTGTGTGTCACAGGATTGCTGTTTGTTCTAATGCTTGTTGTGGATATTGTGTCTTACGACGCAATGTGATGCCTTCTATTTTGAATGCTGAACCAGTTTGTGTCAATATGTTTTATGCAGGGCCAGTGTGAACAAGGTGGTGTCGTCATTCAGAGACCTGATGATACAGGACAAGACCAGCCAACAGGCAAGCTCACAGACCAAAGCCAGCACCCCCTCAACCACACACAGCCATGCAGCTGTCAAGATGGCCGCCTCGCCACCCAGCCAGGCATCTTCTGCTGCCAGGAACAGCGCCACCTTTCTGGGGAAGTCACCTCCAGCATCAGTCAACAAGTCGTCAGCTTCATCCACAACCAGCTTCAGGTAAAAGACTAGTGTAGTTTTGTAGTGTGTCTCTTGACCATCACAAGTGTTCAGGAAAACGTGAATTGTTGAAAATGATTGTTGTTGTTGTTGTTTTTGGGTAGTTTTTTTTTAACGTCACTGTCTATCCCTCAGTTTAGTGAAATTTAAAGGATTATTTTTTCAATCAGACTATTTATAGTCATTAGCATAATTATCTGTAAGAAACCATTTACAGTCGTTACAGAAGGTAGTTATCGAAAAGCTCATTTAATTCATTCAGTATTCCATGTGCAAGAAGTATAAATCTAATTGCCAAGACTGAATATAACTTTGTAAAACTGGTGTCGATAGGCATTGTCAAACTGGTGTCATAAAGTATCAAATTTCTGTCAGCATTGAGATACATTGAAGTGTGTATTTAGATAGAAGATATAATTTCTGTCAGCGTTACGACAGATTGAAGCGTGTGTGTATTTAGGTAGAAGATACTGCTACTTCTGGTTTGAATATCGTGGGTATGATCTACCCAGACACCTCCACCTGGTGGGTAAAGGATGGTGATGTTTCCCATCTCCTGTGTCAACATGTGTGCAGACTTCCCACTGCCTGAACACACTGTGTGTGCTTATGATGCACAATATCAAATGTGCACACTAAAGATCCTATAAGCCATGTCAGTTGCTGGCTTATGGGAACATATAAGCACCCAGCATTCATGCTCACTGAAGAGGGAATATGCAGACTGTGCAGTGACATACTGCCTGCACAGAGTGGGCCTGTTAACATGTTTACATGCATCCAAGAAAAATCAGAACATGAAAGAAAAGAATGAATATTGAAAATTGTTGAGAATGCCTACCATTCTGAGAAAAAAAATCAGTAGATTTACATTTTTTATCTCTTTCTTTTTCCTTTTGCTTTCGTTAGAATTGTTAGAGGCCTTTGGTACAGGTGTTGTAATTTGGGTCCTTGTTGTGTCTCGTATGTCTTCATACTAAGTAAACCAGCTATACTGTGTTTGATAACCTGCTCCTGTGTTTATACGTTTTGATAATTTGTGCATATTTCTTGATGCATTTAGTTATTTTTTTGTTTATTTATACATTTTGGTTGATTTTTATGTCTTTCTTAAAGTATTCATTTATTTTTTTGTTTATTTATTGAAACACTTATTCATGTATTTACTTTTTTGTCTGTTAGCTGGGGTCTACCAATTCGCATCCCATCTCAACCCCAGGCCATGTCCACCAGCCCCACAGAAGTCTCCATGGCTTCCAGTCCCCCTGAAAACCCCTGGCAACGCTTGGTACCAGCCAGCCCTGCCGCAGGCGCCACAGGCAACATGTGTTTCTCCGACATTGTGCAGGACGAAATACACCAGAAACACAGTCTGGAGAGAGCTTCACAGAAACCCCTGCACCTGATTCAGGTAATCTTTCAACTGTCTGTATTATCTGACTTACCTGACGTTAAACTGTCATGTTGTTGGTAATAATAATTGTAGTAATGATAATATTTATCAGTTGCGAAATCCTTATGTGCAAATTAAATCAAAGCGTACACTTTCATCACTCATTGAAACAGTCACTCTTAATAATAATAATAATAATAGTGAACATTTATGGCGCTTAATCTAAAAAAAAGCCCTAAGCGCTTACAGTAAACACACACACACACGCACACACAACACACGCACACGCACACACACACACACACACACACACACACACACACACACACACACACACACACACACACACCACACACCCGCACACACACACACACACACACCCGCACACACACACACACACACACACACACCCGCACACACACACACACGCGCGCGGGCACAGATTTCAGGGTGGCAGCTGAAGTAAGAGTACAGAACTACAGGCTAGGATTTAAAAAGAGTGTGTTTTTAGACTGGACTTAAACGAAGAAAGGGTACAGGTAGAGCGGAGAGGAAAGGGAAGTTTGTTCCAAATAGAGGGGGCCTGATAAGAAAAAAGCACGTTCACCAAGAGTTTTGTTGCGGAAGCGTGGGATTCTAAGTAGGTGGGCATCAGTAGAAGAGCGTAGCTCTCTGGAGGGAATGTAAACAGTCAGGAGATCAGAAAGATAGGGGGGAGCTAGACCAGCCAGAGACTTATGGCATAGGAGGGAAAGTTTATAGTCAATACGCTTTCGAACAGTAAGCCAGTGTAGAGTTCGAAGCAGAGGGGAAACATGAGTTGACCTTGGGCATTTCCGTACAAGGCGAGCAGCGTTATTTTGAACTTTTTGCAATTTGGATAAGAGTGTTTGGGGGCAGCCAGCAAGAAGCGAGTTACAGTAGTCGAGTCTGGAAAGAATGAGTGCAGAAATGAGAGTTATAGTGCTTTCTTCAGATAGAAGATGACGCACAGAACTGATCCGTCGAAGTTCTAAGTAACAAGCACGACAGACAGAGGATACCTGGCTGTGGAAGGAAAGAGTTTGGTCCAGTACAACTCCAAGATTACGCACGGATGTGGAAGTGTGGATTACCGAGTCTTCAAGCTGGATGGAAACAGGGATAGGCACAGTAGACAGAAGTCGCTTTGATGCAATAAATATAAATTCTGTTTTGTCATTATTCAGCTGGAGTTTGTTGCATGTCATCCAAGACTTTATGTCAGAAATGCAGAGCTGTGTGCGTTGAATTATAGAAGGGATAGTGGAGGGATGGCCAGACATGTAGATTTGGTTGTCATCAGAAAAACAGTGATGGGATATGTGATGATGGGCTACAATGTCAGAGATGGGCTGAGTGTACAAAATAAAGAGAATAGGGCCTAAGACAGAGCCCTGAGGAACACCGTACTTCAAGATGGTAGGATTTGAAGAGACACCATTTAATGACAAAATCTCAAATGTGCAAAACGCACAGGGCTGGTGGTGGGATAGGGGTGGGGTGGGGGGACCAGAGAGGAGTAGGACGAAGAGGTGGGCACGTAAAGGGGGGAAATCACTGCTGGAGAAAAAGACTTGTTAGATTTGAAGGAAGATGAGATTATGAATCGCTGCTGGAGAAAAAGACTTGTTAGATTTGAAGGAAGGTGAGACTATGTGGCTCTTCAAGAGACAGGTAAAACTAATTCCAGTTGTATGGGTATATGGAAAATTCTAAATGTAACATTTTAAGCCATTTTTCAGATGGGGTGTTTGTGCATACTGTTCCTTAAATTAATTGTCCAGACTTTTTTTTTTCTTTTTTCATTTGATTTAAATCTCAAGTTTGTGATCATATTACAGTGGTGTGTAATTTGAAGTGAAACCTCCCCCCCCCCCCCCCCCCCTCTCCAGTATTGTTATATCATCTTTAATGTGTCCACAGTCAACCTCCGGCCACTTAATTCTTAATGTTTAATATGAAATATATTCAGTGTATCCCGTCCCCTGCCATACAGAAAACATTTGTTAATGTGTTTATTTTTGACATTTTCTGAAAGAAGGTCAGACAAAAAATTTTACCCAAGAATTCAGACGGAACAAACAAACTCAAAGAGACAACAAAACAGACACAGCAAACATAAATGACAGAAGAAATGTCCAGACTTTATTGGAATTCATCGCTTGGGTTTTGGTGTGGTCCTGTTTGAAGATTGTTGAGGTTTCTGCATTATGGTACAGAAGCAGTCAAAAGAATGACCTGGTTACAAGTGAGGTGTTTAATTAACCTTTTGACTCCCGCACCCTGTCCACCTGCACCCTGCATTGACAACTATGCTAGTAAAGCAAAAACTTCACCCTTTGACTCCCTGGCCCTGTCAAAGGGTTTTAGTTTTTGCAGCTATGTATATGCATGCAGAAATCAACTGTTGCACATTAACCTCTTGAGTGCCGTATCCGTAAAAATTATGGGGCTCTCAGAGCCTTCTCTGGTGCCTACATACGTGAAATTTATGGAGGTAGTTTGATGCACGTTTCAGCCTAATGTAAATGGGAGAGAAGCACTGACTGATGATGTCAGTCTCAGAGAGGGTTCATAAAAGTGACTGGCTTCCTTTACATGGCTTTTTGACCTATGCAGCCCTCACCAGATTGGTTTTATTTATCTGAAAAGAGAAACTTCACCAGGATTTTATTGCAATGCTGCATGTTTTCAGCCTTTGAAAGCATGTGAGTTGAGTCAAGAACTTATAAATGACTGTAGGATGATTCAGAAGACAATTCTGACACAAGAAGAGGTTGAAAACAGCAGTAGTTACTCGCTGTTTGTATGAAATCTGCAGCAGACAGGCCCAACACGAAAAATATTGATTTTTCAAGCACGTGACACAAAGGGTTTGTGGCTACAGGCAATACTGGCAGCTAGCCAACACTTTGCACGGTTGAGACAGATGACCACATGGTACAATTATATAAGGCACACTGTCAGTGAGTAGTATTCAAAGTGGCAAGGGGAAGACTAGGGTGATGGAGTGGGGTGGGGGGCTTGCCGCAGCGGACGACTTGACCCGGTCAAGCCACCCAGTGCACTAGCACACTGTGGCTCTTTGTAACTCGTCAGCTGTCAGTGATCTCTTAGTAGGAAGTCTGCCAATAAGTCTGAATACTTTTAGATTTTATCAGGAGGGTCATATCTTCTATTTTTGTTTTTCTGGTTTCCATCGCGAGCGGTTATGAGTTTTTTTACAGGAATTTCCACAATATATTACAAATATGTAGTAATTTCAAGAAATTTTTACGTAAATCATCTGAAAATACATTTAGTCATGCCTAATGCACCATTGTGTGCAATTTCATGCATAGATTCCCATAAATATGGAAGCAACAATTGTTTTAATGTGCATGGTAGCGATGCAACGTTTTTCCCTGGCACATGGAAAACACTGGATGTCAAAAAACGTCGGCACTCAAGGGGTTAAGGGGCATGGTAAGTCATGTCAGTGGCTGGCTTATGGAAACCTGAGAACACCCATCATGCACGCCCACCAAAGATGCAGACCGTGCAACAACAACGTAATGGACTACAATCAGTTTGCCTGACATCTTGAGTTCTCTATGCTCTACTAAAGTCTGATTATGTGTAAGAGGCCAGTGAGGCCAGATGAGTTTGGAGAGTAGCGCTGTATTAGAATTATTCATGATGATAATCTTGTGATTTGTAATAATAACATTGCTCTTATGTATAGTGTTTATTATTTATTGCCATGTTAATTGGAGGCAAATGAATATAGCCTAGGTGACATAGATATATATTTTCTTCCCATCACACTGTCCAGATTTATGAGTTGGAGCGTAGCTTATGAAACTGTACAGGTGGCTCCTGATTTACCTGGATGTGTCATTGATCCAGAGGCAGATTATGCAGGAACTTAGGAATGGTACATAAGAGTGGTGAGAGTGTCATTACACTCTTCAGTGCCTTAATGATTGTCCAGTAACCTGATAGAAAATTACATGAACCATAACTGGAAGGGGAAGTTTAATTGAGATTACTTAGAGTTCAGTGATGGGAAAACGTAATCATGTGGAGAGTGATGTGTGCACAGCTATGATTATGCTGCAGTCTGTCTGACAACTCAATGATTCTCTGCTGACCTGATGATTATGCCGCAACTTCTTTTTTACAATGTAATGATTCTCTGGTGACTTGATAATTACGATGTAGTCTTTGACTGACTACTTAACTAGTTAATAATTCTCCATTGACCTGACAGTATGATCATGATATAGTCTTTGTCTGACTACTTAACTAGTTAATAATTCTCCATTGACCTGACAATTATCTGTCTTCGTGTGACCAATTTTAGATGGAGGAAGAAGCCATCAGTCAGCTGTTACAGCACTACCATGCCCACCAGCGTTTTGATGAGCGTATCACTGTTGAACGCGTCTCTGGCCCCGTGGCTGCTCCCCTGTGGAACCGCAAGCGTACCACGTCCTCCAGTCACCCATGATAGAGCCAGCCTTCTGTCCTGCTGGACAAACTGACCAACACCTGTAGTTTTGTCTTGCACTTGGCCTGTGCTTTGCTTACCTTGATGACACAAAGCAGCTGACATTGCAATGGTGTAAAACTGAACAAGGCTTAGTTCTGGGCATTTTTTGTTTTTACAGCATGGACAGTAGCTTTGCACAGTGCTGTTCTGTTCCATTTCACAAATAAAAACAGGGTGTTACATCAGAATGTGTTACATGTTTGTTGTTGGAAAATTTATTATCATGGGTGTTGAGTCAAAGGATGGGGAAAATGTCAGTGGTTTGTTATTTTTATGTTACGTGTTTTATCATGAAGATTATGATTTAAATTTAGCATTATGTTTAGAAGTGTTGTCTTCAAAAGGGCCGACTTTTCCGGAATGGGATCGAGCAGATTTATTATCCTGATTAAAATTTGGTTGTGTCTGTTGGAAATGTTTTATTGAAAAGGGCAATCCTTTTCCTGGTAAAACATTGTTGAAATGCTGTGTAATGCAGGTATTGAGACAGCTTTCTTTGTTTTCCCATACACCCCCATCTATGCTTACTGCTGAAATGTTTGTTCTGTTTTTGTTTTGTTTTGTTTTGTTTGTACTGATATGTGTGTATGTTTGTTTGTTTGTTGTTGTTGTTGAGGTTTTCGTCTTCCAGGTCATACATTAATATGTGTATATATTATGTGTTCTTTTTCCTCATTATTGATTAGCAAATGTGTGTACAGTAAATCCATTGAAAACAGTTGATATGATTTTACTGCCGTAAGCACATGTGTTAGCATCAGTCTGTGGCTATCAGCTGGTTTGTTTCTCCCAGCACTGTGGCTGACATGTTAATTTTTTCATGAGGACAACACAGTGTCATAGTTGTTTGATATGTGGTGCTAGTATTGATTTGTTCTGTATTTTACTGATAAGTGATGTACATCAGACAGGTTAAGTTGTGGTGGTGGTAATGTTATTGCTTACAGTTTTGATTTTATTTTTTCCTTGCTAACAAAGGCGTTTGTTACTAGCAAGGCCAGATGAGCGAAAGAGGTAGCTGATTGTGTTTAATGATTAGCATTGTGTGACTGTCCACTGAATTATGTAACTTGATGTACCTGTCAAATGGATGCATCTGGTGTCAGGATCTTAATCCTTTGACTCCCACACCCTGTACACCAGCGTTCTGCATTGTCAACCATGCTAGCAAGCAAGAACTTAACCTTTGACTCCCTCACCCTATCCTCCAGCTTCTTGCAGGAAGCTGATGGATAGGGTAAGGGGAAATCAAAGGGTTAAGTTTTTGCAGTTATGAATAGAGTGCAGGGAGTCAAAGAGTTAAGTTTTTGCAGTTGGTGAATAGGGTGGGAGTCAAGGGTTAAGCTTTTTGCAGTTGGTGGATAGGGTGCTGGAGTTGAAGGGTTATCAGATGAAACCTCAGGCCTAGGGGATGAGTGTTAAGTGTGTGCCTTACAGTCGGCTTGCATGGGGTCAAATCTGCCTTGAGACATTATGAAAGACTTGGAACATAAAACCTCCAGTCCACCCACCTTTAAATGGGAAAAGACTTGGAGCTTGCAGGCTCCAATCCACAGCTTGCAGGCTCCAGTCCTCAGCTTGCAGGACTCCAATCCATCCCAGCATTAAATGGGTATCTGATGTGGTTCAGGATTGTAGAAAATGAAGCAGTGTGAATGAGAAGTGGTCCTTACCTTTGTTTACCTCATAGCAAGGATTGTGCCATTTTACTCTTCAGCAGCATCATGGTTGTAGATAACATTTTGCTCTTTGTATATAAGCGTATTAAGCCAGGAAAGCTCAGATGTTGATGCTGTTAAGCCACCGCAGACATAAAGAGCAAGTAAAAGGTTATCACCATCATTATCGTGAGAAGTCTTTTTTGTTTTCTATTGAGCGTAGCTGAAAAATCTGTGTGCTTTTCCTCCATGTGAAATGAAACTGTTCGAACGTAGCCATAGTAGGAGATGTAAACTTTAACAGTGATAAAGTTGCTGTACACTTTGCTGTTTGATTTGAGTTCCCAGATGTGCTTAAACATTGTTTGTCAGTTCTGTGTATGTCGTGTCGAAGGCTTGCCATTCCACCCACCCACCCACAGGGGCAGAGATAGGCGATGACATCTGTCTCTTGATGGCTGTTTTGTTATGTCTTGTGTTTAGTGGTATGCATAATGGTCAAAAGATCAGTCGTCCTCTTTTCTAGGATCATATACACTACCATATCCAGTTAATGCAAACTGGCACACAACCACTCTGCAATAAGTTGGATGTGGTAATTATACTATGTAAAGAGAATTTACTTTAAAGGAATAAATTATCTTTTTAAACAGTGTTGCCTATCCCGTACCTGCCGCGTCACTGTAACCATTGTGTTTGTCTGCAGCCTTTCTAACGTTATAGGGCAACGCTTGTGTTCTTTTTCTGTGGGTCCATTGGCATGTCTGTGGCAAGTAATAGAGAGCCTTTATCCTTGTTATTTTCACCCTTTGGCTCCCACACCCTGTCCACCAGCATCCTGAATTTTCAACCATGTGAGCAAAGCAGAAACTTAAGCCTTTGAGTCCCTCACCCTGTCCACCAGTTTCATGGTGGAATGGGTGAGGGAAGCAAAGGGTTAAGTTTTTGCAGGTGGTGGACAAGAGTGTGGGAGTCAAAGGGTTAATCATGTCTTTATTGCGGATAATGAGCCATTCATGACTACTTCAGTTTCCAAGTGTCTCATAGTCCTTGTGTCTCAGAAACGTAACCCTTTGACTACCGCATCCTATCTATCAACTGCAAAAACTTAACCATTTGATTTCCTCACCCTAGTCAGAAGGTTACGTTTTTGCTTTGCTAGCATGGTTGAAAATGCAAGATGCCAGTGGATAGAGTGCAGGAGTCAAAGGGTTAATGAAGAACACTCATTAGTACCACGAATTTTTGGACTTGTGAATTACTCATCATTTTTGTTCCTCAAACATACATCACATTGTAGGAACAATAGAGCAATGCAGAGTTAGCAGATTGTTCACGATTTACCCACAGGCAGCATGTCGATGTAGAAAACCTGTGACATTCTTAGTCTGACCTACGTCTCCCGTCCTGCTAAACAGACTTATGTGCGTGAGTGATTGGAGCGCTTGGATGTAAAACTGCTGCACAGCACTATGTTATCAAAGATCAACAGAAAAAACGTTTTTTATGATATATTCAGTTTGTTGGTGAACTGCTAGTTCATCATCTCTTGTATGCTGTTTTATGATAAGCTGGTGTGATGGCTGAACAGGGTACTGTGCTCAGTCTGCTCAGCTGTTGGTATGGCCACTGTACCTTCCAGCACATTACAGTGTTGTCTTTTTAGCTTATTTTTTAAACTTTTGGCGGATGTGCAGTATTTTAGTTTTTGGTGCAGATATATGCCGTCCTGCTTTAAGTATGATCTGGCAGGAATTTGTAGCTGTTTTTGTGTTATTGGTATATGCTGTTCTGTTTTATTATGAAGTAGGAAGAATTTGTAGTAGTTTTGTTATTGGTATATGCTGTCCTGTGTTATTACAAGGTAATAGGAGTTTGTAGTAGTTTTGTTATTGGTAATATGCTGTCCTTTTTTTATTGTGATGTGGCAGGAATTTGTAGTAGTTAAATTTGTTATTGGTATATTTATGTACTGTTTTATTATAAGGTAACAGGACCTTGTAGTATTTTGTTGTTGGTATATGATGTTCTGGTTTTATTATGACGTAACAGGAATTTGTCGTCATGTAGTTTTGTTGTAGGTATATGCTGTCTTGTTTGAATGTGAGGTAGAAGGGATTTGTTGTATTGTAATTATGGACATGATCAGTTGAATACCAACACTTGATTGCTAAAATCATGTCATTCATCAGCTAAACTTTGATGTGTAAAGATTTTCTGATGTGCTTACTGTTATTTAATGCCAATAATTCTACTACTACTTAAGATTATGCAGCTTATTACACAGTTCAATAATGTTTGTCCTGCATCGATTGATTGCCATGTAAGAGTAAAATCTGTTATAATTTGTCCTGTTGGGTTGGGTTTCTTGTTCAAGTGTTTTTTACATACATATTTTTGTTTTAGTTTGTAGGTATCATTTTTGTTTGAGCGATGATCAGCACCGTTCATATCATCCGTGGACTGGTCGATTCTTTTGATACAGCCATGGACTGGTCGATTCTTTTGATACAGCCATGGACTGGTCGATTCTTTTGATACAGCCATGGACTGGTCGATTCTTTTGATACAGCTATGGACTGGTCGATTCTTTTGATACAGCCATGGACTGGTCGATTCTTTTGATACAGCCATGGACTGGTCGATTCTTTTGATACAGCCATGGACTGGTCGATTCTTTTGATACAGCCATGGACTGGTCGATTCTTTTGATACAGCTATGGACTGGTCGATTCTTTTGATACAGCCATGGACTGGTCGATTCTTTTGATACAGCCATGGACTGGTCGATTCTTTTGATACAGCCATGGACTGGTCGATTCTTTTGATACAGCTATGGACTGGTCGATTCTTTTGATACAGCCATGGACTGGTCGATTCTTTTGATACAGCCATGGACTGGTCGATTCTTTTGATACAGCTATGGACTGGTCGATTCTTTTGATACAGCCATGGACTGGTCGATTCTTTTGATACAGCCATGGACTGGTCGATTCTTTTGATACAGCCATGGACTGGTCGATTCTTTTGATACAGCCATGGACTGGTCGATTCTTTTGATACAGCCATGGACTGGTCGATTCTTTTGATACAGCCATGGACTGGTCGATTCTTTTGATACAGCCATGGACTCATGATTTGGTATCTCAAGTTCAGTCCCAGCCACAACATTAAAAACTGTTCACTGCCCGTCATAATCTTTCCATCATTCTGATGGTGCCAGCTTACTTTTTCATAGGTCCCTGCGCACCTTTCATTATGTTGCCATCATCCTGATGGTGCCAGCTTGGTGTTTCATGGGTCCCTGCACACCTTCCATTATGTTTCCTTCATTCTGATGGTGCCAGCTTACTGTTTCATAGGTCCCTGCACACCTTCCATTATGTTTCCATCATTCTGATGGTGCCAGCTTGGTGTTTCATGGGTCCCTGCACACCTTCCATTATGTTTCCTTCATTCTGATGGTGCCAGCTTACTGTTTCATAGGTCCCTGCACACCTTTCATTATGTTTCCTTCATTCTGATGGTGCCAGCTTGGTGTTTCAAGGTCCCTGCACACCTTTCATTATGTTTCCATCATTCTGATGGTGCCAGCTTGGTGGTTCATAGGTCCCTGCACACCTTTCATTATGTTTCCATCATTCTGATGGTGCCAGCTTACTGTTTCATAGGTCCCTGCACACCTTTCATTATGTTTCCATCATTCTGATGGTGCCAGCTTACTGTTTCATAGGTCCCTGCACACCTTTCATTATGTTTCCATCATTCTGATGGTGTCAGCTTGGTGTTTCATAGATCCCTGCACACCTTTCATTATGTTTCCATCATTCTGATGGTCCCGGAGAAAGCTCAACATCATGCGGAAGCTGGCTGGAACACAATGGGGGGCAAACGAAAACATCTTGAAGACTGTGTACCAAGGCACCGTACGTCCACACCTCGAGTACGGCTCCAGCTCCTGGATGACGGCAGCACAGACCCACCACCAAAAGCTTGACAGGGTCCAGAACCAAGCACTGCGCATCATCACTGGTGCAATGAGATCAACACCCATTCAAAAGATGGAGGTGACTACGGGCATCCCTCCACTGAGCAAAAGAAGAGAGAAGAAAACCCTGACCCACCTCACCAAAGTCCAGGCCTCAAAAGAACATCCTATGAACAAAAGAATCCAAGAAGCGACATCTGGGAGACTGAAGAGATCCAGTTTCGTCAGAGAATCAAAAGCTATGCAAAGAAAACACAAAGACTCCCTACCAACCAAGGTGGAACCACTCGACACCACCAGTGAACCACCACCTTGGGAGAGAAGACAGGAGCGCATTACCATCTGCACCTCAGTCCCCTACCTCGGCCACAAGGATGAACACAGTGATGTCAGCAAGAGGTCCTTGACACTAGCCATGATGGAGGAAAGGTACCCCAAAGCAGCGTGGATACATGCCTTCACAGACGGGTCTGCCACGGACGCTACCAAAAGAGGCGGAGCTGGCGTGAACATCCAACTCCCCGATGGACGGCAGTTGACGAAGGCAGCACCTACGGGAATGCACTGCAGCAACTACCGAGCGGAAGTGGAGGCCCTGACTCTTGCTGCCGATACCATCAAGCAGATCACAGACGAACTAACACCTGTCGTCTTTCTGACTGATGCCAGATCTGTTCTTGAGGCCCTGCAGAACAACAAACAGCCCCGTCTGCAGGAAGCTCTACAAGACATCAAGAGCCCAAGAACAGTACTGCAGTGGGTGCCAGCACACTGCGGCATTGCTGGCAATGATGCAGCAGATAGAGCAGCAAAGGAGGGTGCCAGCCAAGAGCAGGAAGACAACCCTGTGACCCTTGCAGAGATGACCACCATCATCAGGTCCCTGCACAACCAGCCACAGGCGGAGGACAGTTACCACCAGCTGTCCAGGCAACAGCAAGTCACCATATTCCGTCTACGAACTGGACATAACCGGTTAAATCACCACATGTCCAGAAAGCTCCGCCTTGTACCCTCTCCACTCTGCTCCTGTGGACTGGCAGAGCAGACAGCCGAGCACATATTGCAGGACTGCCCTGGTCTACGGAAGCTGAGGGACGAGATCTGGCCAGAGCCTGCCGGACTCCTGGAGAAGCTGCATGGCTGTGTGGAGGCGTTGCTGAAGACTGCCGATTTCGTCATGAGATCTGGTCTCCACGTTTGACGGCGTTAGACAAGAAGAAGAAGAATTCTGATGGTGCCAGCTTACTGTTTCATAGGTCCCTGCACACCTTTCATTATGTTTCCATCATTCTGATGGTGTCAGCTTGGTGTTTCATAGATCCCTGCACACCTTTCATTATGTTTCCTTCATTCTGATGGTGCCAGCTTACTGTTTCATAGGTCCCTGCACACCTTTCATTATATTTCCTTCATTCTGATGGTGCCAGCTTAGTGGTTCATAGGTCCCTGCACACCTTTCATTATGTTTCCATCATTCTGATGGTGCCAGCTTACTGTTTCATGGGTCCCTGCACACCTTCCATTATGTTTCCATCATTCTGATGGTGCCAGCTTGGTGTTTCATGGGTCCCTGCACACCTTTCATTATATTTCCTTCATTCTGATGGTGCCAGCTTACTGTTTCATGGGTCCCTGCACACCTTTCATTATGTTTCCATCATTCTGATGGTGCCAGCTTAGTGTTTCATGGGTCCCTGCACACCTTTCATTATATTTCCTTCATTCTGATGGTGCCAGCTTACTGTTTCATAGGTCCCTGCACACCTTCCATTATGTTTCCATCATTCTGATGGTGCCAGCTTAGTGTTTCATAGGTCCCTGCACAGCTTCCATTTCAAGACCTTGCCAGTGCACAGGGCTTGTGCAGGCTCAGGCAGTCTGACAGATAATTTGCTGGCAGATTTGGGTAGAACAATATGGAAATGTCCGAGCGCTGTGAACGCCTTCTGACCAAACTCCAAGGCTCCTGCCACTTGTGTGTCTCCTTCTCTTCCCCTCTCTGTTAACTTTATGATAAAAAATAAGTGAGGTGTGTATCTTAAGCAACTGATAATTATTATTATTATTATTATTATTATTGTTATTGTTATTATTATTTATTATTATTATTATTATTATTATTATTGGTGTTATTACTATTAATAATAGTATCTGTATTATTATTGTTGTTGTTATTTGTGGTTCCATGTTCATTTCAGTCTGTAGTGAGGTTGTATTATAAAGCAACTTGATACTAAGTGATTGTTAATTGTGGTCTCATTTTCATTTCAGTCTGTAGTGAGGTTGTATCATGAAGCAACTCAATACTTAGTCATTATTATTCTTTGCGATTCCATGTTCATTTGAGTCTATAGTGAAGTTGTGTCGTAAAGCAACTCGATACTAAGTCATTATTATTATTGTTGTGGTCTAATGTTCCTTTGGTACCAAAGTTTGTATCTTGAACCAAGTAATGATTGTGTTCATCATTCACAGTTATGGTTCACGCCAAGTCATTGTACTTTTTGGTTTGGGTGAACATCCATTGTGTCTTCACATCATTGTAAATAAGTTCCATGCTAAATTATTGATGGTTTGGAGTATTAACTTGCACAGAGATTTTGGTTTTGTTTGTTACAGTATTGACTCTTTGACGCCCTCACCCTATCCAACAGCTGCAAACACTTAACTCAATCGAGTCGCAGTCTTCAGGGTCATTCTGCCCCCTCAATTCGGAGGATTTTTAGCATTTTAAAAAAATATAGAAAAACAACTAAATAAAGTAGACAAAGAAAGTAAAGTGATACAGAAAGACCAGGATTAGATCTTTACAAATAATCTTACTTTATTTATGGTATTCCATGTACTTGTAAATGATGAGGTATCCAAATAGGTATCCAAAGGGGGGTAATTTTTTTTTTTTTTTTTGATGGATATGAACACTCACTGTGAAACAGTTTTAGATGAAGTCCAGAACATAATTTCCATGCCATGGATGGTTTTAAATCACTGATTTTCACATGTTGGAAAACAAGATTACTGGTAGTTGTCACTTTTTGCATACAATTGCTCCAGAGCACAAAATATTTACAAAAATGTGAGGTTCGACTTGCTTTCCAGGTAGCGCTGAAAAACGGCTACTTTTGTCTTTGTTTCACATTGCCACAAACGGTCTAAGGTAAATAAATAACTGCTGTAAACATACCTTAGTTTCAGTTCCCAGTGAGCTTTCCCTATAACTGACGCTTCTGACGTACTGTCCACCATTGATAAATCGACGTCATGTCTCCAAGCAGTAAACGGAAGTGACGGAGATTTTTTTCCGGCACAAAGCAATTGAGTTAACCCATTGACTTCTTCACCTGATCCACCAGCTTCCAGCAGAAGCTGGTGGATAGGGTGAGGGAGTCGGAGTGTTGAGTTTTTGCTTTGTTAGCATGGTTGACAATGCAGGATGCTGGTGGACAGGGAGCGGGAGTCAAAGGGTTAAGTGTGTAACAATATTTGGTTGTTTTGAAATCCTATAAAACTCATGGTGGAGGTGTGTTTCTCTTACAGTATAGGCATCATGTCTGTGGTGTGTTTCTCCTGAGAGGTGTGCAAGGGACATGTCTGTTTCTCCTACACAGTGTAGGCGTCATATCAGAGGTGTGTGTCTCCTGCAGAGATGTGTAGATAGGAGAATCCTTGTTGCTGTCACTGAGAGGTGTGTGTCTCCTACAGAGATGTATAGACAGGAGAATCCTTGTTGCTGTCACAGAGAGGTGTGTGTCTCCTACAGAGATGTATAGACAGGAGAATCCTTGTTGCTGTCATTGAGAGGTGTGTGTCTCCTACAAAGATGTGTAGATAGGAGTATCCTTGTTGCTGTCACTGAGAGGTGTGTGTCTCCTACAAAGATGTACAGGTAGGAGTATCCTTGTTGCTGTCACTGAGAGGTGTGTGTCTCCTACAAAGATGTACAGACAGGAGAATCCTTGTTGCTGTCACTAACTGCATACATGTCTGTGATATTGGCTGCTGTGTGTTCAGCTTGTTTCTGTGTGGTATGTCAGCCACTTAACTAACCAAGTCACATTCGCAGCATTGTAAAAATGATATGCCCTTTGTATATATGGTTGTACATGTACATGCTGGTTCTGTGTATGTCATACATTGGTGTTTTTTTGTGGAATTAATGATTTTGCTGCACATGGATTGATGAAATACTCATCATTGTGTTCAGATATTGGTATAAATTTTATCAGAATGTTTCTTGTTTTATATACTACTGGCTCTATAACACAGACGTGGATTTCAGATCTCAGATCTGATGTCGAGTTCAATCCCAGCCTGCGACACAAAATTTGTCCTGTTCATTGCCCATCTTAACCCTTTGAGGCCCGCACCATATCCACCAACTGCAAAAACTTAACCCTTTGATTCCCTCAACCTATCCACCAGCTTCCTGCAGGAAGCTGGTGGATAGGGTGAGGGAATCAAAGGGTTTAAGTTTTTGCTTTGCTGGCTTGGTTGACAATGCAGTATGCGTGGGGACAGAGTGTGGGAGTCAAAGGGTTAAGTTTTTGTGTTGCTAGATTGGTTTACAATGCAGGATGCTGGTGGTACAGGGTGCGGGAGTCAGAGGGTTAATGCCCCAGTCATTCTGATGATGTCAGTTTCGTGTTTCATAGATCCTGTTTCCTCCTGTCTCCATTTCAACATCTTGCCAGCACACAGGGTTTTTGCGCAGGCCTGAGGAGTCTGTCTGTCAATAACATATCGCAGATTGGGTGGTACATCTATACATGGAATTGTCCGAGCATGATGAGCTCCCCTCTTGAAAAAACTAAACACCCCCTCCCCTCCCCCAGAATATTTTGTTGTGAAATGACTATCAATACATAGAGATGTGTAGTTGTGTGTCCAGGTGTAGGGAATGATCTAGCAACTGTTTCAACAACTGAAAACAATTTTCTGTTGTACAGTATCTTCTGGAGATTGAGACTGTGTTCATTTCAGTTTTTAGTTTATGCGTCAAATTTGATCCCCTTTATTTATCACTTATCTGTCCAAATGAAGCTTTAACAGTTTATAGTGGTGCTGTGTTGATGATATTTGCCTCAGTCATTTATTGTGCAGGAGCGCTTATTCACCAGTGTTACGGTCATTTATCTAGTTGGAGCATTAATTTCACCAACATTATGGTTGAAGATATTATTTTCGTGACATGCCGGAGCACAAATTTTCACGTATTTTTTTCCCGATTTGCTATAGTAAGCATGCAGAAATCATACACCTCGTCCACCAAGTCCAAAAACTTAATCTTTTGACCCCCTCACCTTCTTGTGGGAAGCTGGAGAATAGAATGAGGGAGTCAAGGGGTTAAGTTTTGCTTTGCTATTTTGGCTGATATATCAATACAAAAAGCTGATGTGTAGGGATGAAGGAGTTAAAAGGTTAAAGTACATGTGACCTTGGTCATAGGTAGTGCCTATTTGGTTGGAAATAATTTGGCGTTGCAAGCACAGAATGGACAAACAGGTCAGTCATCTTGTAAGAGGGACAGCAACGTGTATGTTGATCAGTGGGATATTCATTATGTACAATTATTATGAACAACTCTGACCTCTTAAACCAATGCTAGTTTGAAATGGTCATGAGAGTTTTCGGTTATCTCTATATGTAAGATATCTGAACATGAACTGTGTGCGCAGGGGTCGATCCATCTTAAGTTTTTGCTTTGTTTTTATGGCTGATAATACAGGAAGCAGGTGGATAGGGCGAAGGAATCAAATGGTGAATTAAGCATGCAGAAATCATTGTTTATCTGTTTGATTGTGAATAGATCACTGAGTGATGTTACAGCAAACACATCACTGGTGTCGGCAAATACGTCACCGGTAGTGGTGTGGATCTATCACACATTTCTGTCCATTTTGTCAGCATTTCAGTGAAGTCTGTTCAGCCTGTGATGCACTGGGGACTGTACGAATATGCGGCACTCTGTCCATTCTCGATAGATTTTTTTTTACTTGTAATGCTTCCCATGAAGTGATGTCGACTTTTAACTGGTAGTAGATTCAGGTATAGTCTCCTGTGATCGTTGAACAACACAGTGAATGTCTCACTCCTGAAGGATAGTCTCTTGAGTGTAGTCAGCTGTATTCACCACAGAGTGGCTATCTCACTCCTGAAGGATAGTCTGTAGGGATAGTCGCCTGTATTCATTGAACAACACAGAGTGAATACCTCACTCCTGAAGGATAGTCTGTAGGGATAGTCGCCTGTATTCATTGAACAACACAGAGTGAATACCTCACTCCTGAAGGATAGTCTGTAGGGATAGTCGCCTGTATTCATTGAACAACACAGTGAATACCTCAGTCCTGAAGGATAGTCTGTAGGGATAGTCCCCTGTATTCATTGAACAACACAGTGAATACCTCACTCCTGAAGGATAGTATATAGGAATAGTCGCCTGTATTCATTGAACAACACAGAGTGAATACCTCACTCCTGAAGGATAGTCTGTAGGGATAGTCACCTGTATTCATTGAACAACACAGTGAATACCTCACTCCTGAAGGATAGTCTGTAGGGATAGTCGCCTGTATTCATTGAACAACACAGAGTGAATACCTCACTCCTGAAGGATAGTCTGTAGGGATAGTCGCCTGTATTCATTGAACAACACAGAGTGAATACCTCACTCCTGAAGGATCGTCTCTGAGTATAGCCCCCTGTATTCATTGAACAACACAAGAGTGAATACCTCAGTCCTGAATAATTGCTGGTCTTGACAGCACATCGACTAGTTTATTATGATACAGCATCTTTATCATGAATGTAAGCGTACAGTTTAGCCGTGTGACGCAGTCTTGGTCCAAAATGGGGATATCATAACATGATCACCGTTGTCCCCATTCTCATTATCCCAGCGTTGTGAAACAAGTACTGTCCCAGATTCTGTGGCTTTTTGTGTCCTACTCTCATGGTCACTAAACATTTGGTGACTGTGGGGATGTGTTCGAGAGCTGAAGTGAACAGTGTGGGAGTTATGACACAACAATGGTGCAGAAAATGGACAACAACAAAAAAGAAACAAAAAATCATATCTATTGTGGGAAAAAGAGAAAAAACATATCTATTGTGGGTCATCCAGCACCTTTGATATTGTCTTTATATTGAAATATCTTAATGACCACAGAAATCACTGCCATTGTCATGTTTCTTGGCTATCTGTTATATGATTTTCATATATATATGTATATATATATACGTATGTATGTATGTATGTATACATATATATGTATATATATATATGTATGTATGTATACATATATATGTATATATATGTATGTATGAATACATATACATTGTTTCATTTATTTATTTATTTTATTTATTATCTATTTATTTATTTGATCATTTATTTATTTATTTGCTTATTTATATATATATTTTTTTCTTTAAATGTTTGAAGTGCTTAAAATACTATATTTTACCCTTATTATTTGTTTTTGTTAAACACATGAAGTGCATATAGATTATGTTAAGTACTGTTTGAAATGCTGTGTAACCCTTTAATTTTGTTTTTGTTTTTGTTAAGTTTATGAAGTACTATAGTTTACCCTTACTACTTATTCATTTTTGCTAAATATATGAAGTGCTTATAGATAATGTTAACTACTGATGGAATGCTGAGTGTCCTTTGAGCAGGAAGTGGAAAGTGGCAATGGTTGTGGTATCAGCTTTACGGATCATGGAGTTGGGCAGAAAGTGATGACAGCTAACAACTTGTTTCTTAGTGGGTCGTGGTGAAAACATTAAGTGTGTTTCCATAGTAAAGCGTTCAATACGTTTCACAGATAACGAACAGGTTTGAGGTTGTCACTTAACCCCTTTCTTTTATTTATTTATTTATTTTTTTGGTATGTAACCCCATTCTGTTTTGATATGTGACCCCATTCCTTTTTTTAATTTTTTTTTTTTTATGTGACCCCCGTTCTTTGTGTTTTGTTAAGTGACTTTGTTCTGTTTGTTTTGATAAGTGACCCCATTCTGTTTGTTTTGATCAGTGACCCCATTCTGTTTGTTTTGATCAGTGACCCCATTCTGTTTGTTTTGATAAGTGACCCCATTTCTGTTTGTTTTGATCAGTGACCCCAGTTTGTTTTGATAAGTGACCCATTCTGTTTGTTTTGATAAGTGACCCCATTCTTTTTCTTTTGACAAGTGACCCGTTCTGTTTGATAAGTGACCCATTCTTTGATAAGTGACCCCATTCTGTTTGTTTTGATAAGTGACCCCATTCTTTTGATAAGTGACCCCATTCTGTTTGTTTTGATAAGTGACCCCGTTCTTTTTCTTTTGATAAGTGATCCCGTTCTTTTTCTTTTGATAAGTGACCCCATTCTTTTTCTTTTGATTGAAAGATGTCCAGTGTGTATGCAGTCCAAAAATTTAAATAATCCTGTGTGTACATAATACTGTGCATATGTATTTTCTTCTTGCATGTTTTGTGTACATATATTTGTAGTTTGTTTTCTTCTGACTTCTACAGAAGAATTGATCAGGCGTATACTTAGGTTAAACGTCAGTCCTGCAAGAAGTCATGATTAGGTGTATACTTAGGTTAACCATCAGTCCTGCGTCGTCCAAATTGGAAATCTTCAATTAAAGAAAAGTCACCATGTGATGGTTTGCTGATATTTTTCTGGATATTATGGTTTCCTTTATTTGCAGTAAACAATAACAATAGCAAAAAGTGAACAGAGTGGTTGTGATGATGATGATGGAGAGAGCGTATGCGGTACACTACTAATTACTAACGCTCATTCATTATAGTGTCCTCAAACAGGGACATGACTCATTGTTTTAAGCCCAGACAACTGCACTGCGCAGAGTTCTATCAGGGACATAACCATCTCCAAAAGAACATATTAGCTAACAGGGACATGTCTTATAGTCAATTGTTGTTTAACACTATCATGACTGGCCCTGCCCCTGCCTGAACTTCCAGCCAGCCTGAGCCTGTTCCAATAAAGAACCAGTAGTTTTAAAAAAAACTCTAGCAGGCCTGAATAAAGTCCAATTGTCACCAAAATGTGTGTACTTAATGAAAAAAGATGCTGAGTTTAGCTGTGCTATTTATTAAGCTATTACCATGGGTGCCACTCTTCCGTCTGGGTGACGGAAATCTGTTTTCTCGGCAAGGCCCCAGACGGAAATTCCATTTTTTCAGTTTCGTTATTCAAAAAAAAAAATAATGGGGGGGGGGGGGGACAGTTGAATCGGCGGTATTATGACCGAAGCAGCACTGTAGCAGACGAGACCAGAAATGAGGAAGCGCGCTCTATCGTTGAAGACAACACAGGTCCAGCGATCTTTGTTAGGCTACACACATCACTTACGTCACGCCATTGTGCTGCTAGTGCCTTCAAGCGAAAAAGTTTTCCAGTTAGGCAACGTAAAGTTTTGTCATGCCGTTCTCACAAGAAGGGGATTCAAATCTCGCTACTGTTGAGAAAGGGGTGAAGAACAAGTGGAGTGGGCGGCCCCTGGACCCCAGCCTGATTTTCAGTTTTTTCAGATTTTCAAAGTGTCACCCTTGTATTACTTTTTAGCCGCCATCCAGTCCTGTACTATATATCACCGAAACGACTTTTAACACGGCCCGGCAGTAGGTTAAGCTCGGCGTTCATGACTATAGTTGCGGCCCGTCAGGGATGTGTTAAAGCCCAGCTCACTGCGTAGAGCCATATTAGGGCTATAACCATTAAAAAACATGTACAAAACTTCAACAGGAAAAAAAAACGGAAAGGAAAGTAGGTACACATATCAATTCTTTCATGTGCATGATTTAAGGAGATGCCGCTAGCTTTGACCACTCCATCCAATTTATCACAAAAGGGATTTAAAGAACAAACCTGAACACAAATTTAAACATAACTAAGGATACCAAAACGTGTGACCCCCCCACCACGAAATCAGTCTTAACTCGCAGTCGGTCGAACAGCACTAGGAGCTGAAAAGGTGATTGAGGGTCGATCTGGGGTGTTTTGACTTTTTCTCAAAATTTAATTCTGTAGACTATAATCTATCCCCTCCCCAGACATTTTTTTTTCTTGAAAAAATATTATAAATCAATCTAAAATGGTATTTCAATGCACTGATCGCAGCAGAAAGAACGCAATTTCCAACCAGTAAAACCTATTTTTGTCTCTTATTATGAACCGTAACCTGTACAGTACCTGCACATGTAATATTCTACAGAAAGCTATTTGGTACACCTTTCAGATAATGACAGCGAAAATTAGAAACAAACTGGATCAAAGCCACCAAACAAAGAAATTTTAGGAAAAAGTGTAGGAGAGCACACAAAAACTTTAGAGGCCGTTTTCTCAAAATGGCCGTCATACAACTTAGTGACTTTAAACATACATAACTTCTACATTTTTTTTAGTACAAGCTTTATTCAGGTACCAGAATATACACTTTCCAGTGATATGTATATCTCAAAATGTCCAAAATGCTAGTTAAGACTGATTTCGTGGTGGGAGGTCACATATATAAAAACGGGCCCAAATGGTCTCTGCATATCTCATTTTCCTAGAACCCAATACACGGCTGCATTTTCCCAGCCATTCTGACACCCTTTAGTTGGTTACCTTTCTGTCAGCCAGCATCGCTTGGAAGTGGTATTTTTAGCCAGGCAGGTTTGACCAAAATCCATCTCTGAAGCGCGTCTTGTGCTACAGCAATACTGACAAAGAAGGAATCTGAGTGCGGTTTTCTGTATGTTTTGTGAATTTGTGTAATGATCGAGAATTTTTTCATCACTTTACCTGGATGCATTCAGTGCTGTGAATACTCATTGTTCTGAAGAAGTGATCATTCCTTTGATGCATCACCTTGTCTTTGAGTTTTAGTAGAAATTACTAATGTGATGATTGACTCATATCTCCAGGTGGTTGTTGTTTGTTCAGTATAAAGTGAGATTATTTTCGTAGTAGTGGCGTAAGTATAGTGCAAGTTACAATCTTCACACGTTTTTGTCCATTTTGGCATGGTCAGATTCGTGATCTTCAGTGCTTTAACTTTCTCAAATTTCTAAAAATCGCAGTTCGTTCTCTGTTTTCACTCTTTTCTGGAGGCTTGAATTTGGCTAAAATCGGGTGTTAGCTGTTGCCCGGCCGAAGCACGCCACCGGCTTGGGTGAACTAGGCCATGTGCATGGGCGCGCTGCACTTGAGTGTGTGTGTGTTTTGTTGTGTGTGGCGCGCGCGTGCGTGTGTGTGTGCATTGCGTATGTGTGTGGGGCGTGTGTGTGTGTGTGCATGTGTGTGTGTGGTGTTGCGTGTCTGTGTGTGTGCGTGTCTGTGTGTGTATGTGGGTGTGTGCGTGTCTGTGTGTGTGCGTGTCTGTGTGTGTGCGTGTCTGTGTGTGTTGTTCGCGCAAGGAACGCATATCTCTCTCTCTCTCTCTCCCTCCCCTCCCACTATTGCATGCATTGTGTGTGTGTGTATGTGTGGTGTGTGTTATGTGTTGAGTGTGTGTGTATGTGTGTGGTGTTGTGTGACTGCTGAGTTCTTTCAAGATTTTTAGAGGGACTGAATGTAGAAAATGATTGAGATCAGCACCAAGTACTGGAACCTAGGTCAATCTGTAGGTCTAAACGAGTACTTCCATGCGTGCCTATGCTGAAAGGGGTGTGGAGAGAGGAAGGGAAGGGGAAAGGTGCACGCTATTGATAACCAGCAGGGCAGAACCAAAAAGTGCGCCAACTGAAGGGGATAGGTGCACGCTATTGATAACCAGCAGGGCAGAACCAAAAAGTGCGCCAACTGAAGGGGAAAGGTGCACGCTATGATAACCAGCAGGGCAGAAGATCTTAGATGTCATTGGGGGGCCAACTAAAGAATCTCGGATTTGTGCGCCGTGTACACAGTATCCTCCATAATGTGGTTTTTTGGAGTGTGGAACATTTTCTGACCAATACCTGTGAGTATACACTTGTTTTGTGAGTGATAACTTTGCTTGTGGATGTGCTGTGTGTCTGTGCTTGTACATGCATGCAGATGTGTGTGTGATACGTGTGCGTGTGCGCAAGCGCGCAGAACTGCACGCGCACGGCCCTGCTTCGCTCACATACATTTTGTGAGTGCCTCGCTATACGGCAGCGGGACGGGTGAAAAGGGTGTGGGGAGTGGAAGGGAAGGGGAAAGATGCGCCCTATTTATAGCCGCAGGGCAGAACCAGAACTACAGGCCAACCCAAGTATCACGGATTTGTGCGCCGTGAATATGCTTTTAGTATGTGTACCCAACTGTCAATCCAAAGTATTTAAGACTTTATGGAAACACATACAGGTGAATGGACCAGCAAGGCAGAAAATGATAGGAAGAAATGACACAAAGCAAAGGAAAAGGCGGAAAAAAGAGTGACGACAGAAAAGAGGAAATTTCTAGCACAGAATTTCCAGAAGGTGGAGATACTATTCATACTGAAAGAGGCATCCCCACAGGTGGGAGTGGGGGGGGGGGGCATGGGCTTGAGCATTGCACTTGCAACATTAGGCTCCCACTGGTACCTTGGATTTAACAGATGCCTGGCTACAGGTGTGGTAGTTCAGTGGGTAAAATAAATGTTGGACAACCAGTCTGAAGGTCCTATGTTCCATCTGTCCAACACCTCTAACTAGCGGTACACAGTGATTTTTTGTTCTCCCAGGTCAACATGTGCAGACCTGCCAGTGCCTGGCCCCCGTGATGTGTGTACATCTGCTAATATCAAACATGTATGTGAAAGAACCTGTAGGCCATGTCATGGTTGTATGGAAACAATTCAATTCAATTCATATTGCTTATAGCCCAGCCGACCACTGAGCCATATCAGGGCTAACATCACGTCAAAAAGAAAAAACAACCCGTTAAGATAAAAAGACAACAGTTAAAAACCATGCTCACCGTCAACCTTGCAAATCTAAAATGCCATTAAAGAAAAACACGTAAAATTACATCAAGTGAAATCTATCAATCTCTTGTAAAAACTGGAAAATTGCATCAGGAGGGACATCTTGGAAGAGCTCCTTTAAGGAATCTGCCGTGTAGTGCTTTTGTCTCACCCGTACAAGTTCCAGCAATCGAGGAGGAGATTCGGATGCTCAACGCTCATCACACGGTTTACACCATGGTGCTTCTTCATTTTTCAACAGGTACGAGTGAGTGTAGGATGTGTGACCTGTGCGTAATTACAAACATTGTCTCTTTCTTACGGTTTCCTGCAGCAGACTGGAGAATTTCTTTCAGGTTAGGGCGGATTTGGAAAAGTTTGTTATCTGTCTGTTCATTCCAATTCTCCTGCCACAGATTTCTTACGTAACTGTGTACTTTCGATTTGACATCTGTGTAAGGGATCAAGGACTTGACATCTTTGTCATTGTAGCATTCTTGGCCAGGTAGTCAGCCTTTTCATTGCCTCCAATACCAACATGGCCAAGAATCCAGGCAAAAACAATCTCGTAACCTTCATTTGCAAGAGTAGAATACAGATCAAAGAAACAAGTTCAGGGTGACTAATGTTTCGGCAAGCGATTGCCTGCAAAGCTGAAAGGGAGTCAGAAAAAATGAGAAACTGGAAACATGAAAACATTCAGCATGCATGTCCACTGGAGACAGAGTATGCAAACTGCCCAGCAACATATCACCTGCTCAGACGGGACAAAAATGAAGTGCATACATGCATCTAAGAAAAAAATCGTAGTAATGCTTAATTAAGCTGAAACATACAAGATGCTAAAGGTATTACTCCGCTGACCATTACAGATTCTACCAAGTTATACACGCCAACATCACGAAATTGATAATGAATCATAATTTCACTTATTCAACCCAAACGGTCCATGTTAAAAGTATACTTGTTACACTTTACTGGAATAGAACATCCTTAAACTGTCTGTCAAACAAGTAAACACACACTGACATGATATGAAATGAAACTTAAGTGTCGTTAATGGATACAAGTGCTCACAAGCACACAATGCGTGTACATGCACGGGCACACATACACACACACACACGCACGCACACACACACGCACACACACACACACAATACACACATGCATGCGCGCGCACACACACCACACACACACACCACACACACACACACACAGACAGACAACACACACCACACACACAATGTGGAAAGTAGGTGAACAAGGCGTGTTACTGTTGACATTTTATTTTTTCATATATCCACATGTTGGATCAACAGAGGTCGACCTGAATTTAAAATGTCAGCACACAGTGCTACACCACCCTGGTTGGAAAAGTGCAGAATCATGGTGAAACTACGAAAACAAAATGTTAGCACAGCAAACAATTGATCTGATTGATAGGTCATGCCTACTGAAAGTTGTTAGTTTGATTGATCATTAGTGTCTACATCTACTGCAATGGGACGCTAGAGAAGAGATTTCCCAGACCAACATAACAACTCCCCACCCCCCCGAAAAAAAATGACCACCAACAAAACCAAACCCCAACAACCAGCCCAGCCCTCATGGTTCATACCCTGTCGTTTACTTTCCTTACATGCACTCAAGACAGCATTACAGCACTTTGACAACTCCAGTTGCACCATGAAAACTGACGCAGACTTAACTGAACTGTGGAGTGGGAATGGTGACTAGAACCTTGGATACAAATTCCCAAGCCAAAATACAGTATCCTGGCCACAGAAAATTGTGATACCCAAAATTCACAAGCCAAAATAACACAGTATTCTGGACACAGGCAAAAACGTTGTTAATTCCCGAGCCAAAATATAGAATTCTGATCATAGAAAAAAAATAGATACAAATTCTCATGCCAGAATAAACTTCTGGCCACAGAAAAAGTTGCAGCATCCTCATGCCACACTACAGAATCCTGGCAACACAAACTTACACGTCCAGAAAAATAGTCACTACCAGAGTTATTAATACAAAGGCCAAATCCCCACTTGAAGGGGTGAGAACATTTGGAAGTATACATCAGTCACCAGATATCTATCCAAAAGGAAAACCAGAGAAGGTTTGGAAATTGTGCAAAGTTATTGTTATTGTTGCTGAAAGCCCAGCTGACTGTGTAGAGTCATATCAGGGCTATAGCCATTTCAAAATATACACAATATATCAACAATGTTGTTACTTCCATCCAAAGCCCAGCTGACTGTGTAGAGTCCTATCAGGGCTATAGCCATTTCAAAATATACACAATAATATCAACAATGTTGTTACTTCCATCCAAAGCCCAGCCTGACTGTGTAGAGTCATATCAGGGCTATAGCCATTTCAAAATATACACAATATATCAACAATGTTGTTACTTCCATCTGAAGCCCAGCCGACCGTGCAGTCATATCAGTGTTACAAACCTTTCAAAACCTACACAATACTTCAACGGCAAAAAATGCAATAAATACATGTACCCAGTTATCAATCCTAAGAGAAAGTATGTAAGACTTTATTGAACATATACAGGTGAATGGACCAACAAGACAGAAATTGATAGGAACAAATGACAGAAATCAAGGCAACAAGGCAGAAACAAAGAGAGGCAGAAAAGAGGAAACTTCTAGCACTGAATTTCCAGAAGGTGGAGATACTATTTATACTGAAAGAGCCCCCGGCATCCCCATGGGGGCACCTGTGCAAAGGAACTATACATAAACAGGTATTTTAATGAAGCTGCCTAGTCTACTGATGAGTACCGATAGCTATGTCACGTTATGATCATTAGCTGGTGTGACATATAATTCTATGAATGACCAGCAAAAAGGTGTCCAAGCAATGATGGTGTGACATAATTCTATGAATGACCAGCAAAAAGGTGTCCAAGCAATGATGGTGTGGCATATAATTATATGAATGACCAGCAAAAAGGTGTCCAAGCAATGATGTGTGACATAATTATATGAATGACCAGCATAAAGGTGTCCAAGCAACGATAATCTGAAGGCGGCTCTGTAAGAAGGCATAAGTTCAGTAAAATTGAAATGTACAGATTCCTCTCTTAGCTTACATTTGTGCACACGGACAGGCCAAGGGAGTCAAAAAATTATATATTAGATACACCAAAACTCTTTCATTTGTGACTTTCCAAAGTGGTCTGAATCTGTGTTACAGATTTCAGACATGAACAGCCGAGAAAAGTTTGCCAACACGTCTCTTTTCTGTCTCTCAGAACACACACACACACACACATGCATGCTCACATTCCCTTTTAACCCTTTGACTCCTGCTCCCTATCCACCAACTGCAAAAACTTAACCCTTTGATTCCCTCACCCTGTCCACCGGCTTCCGGCAGGAAGCCGGTGGACAGGGTGAGGGAATCAAAGGGTTAAGTTTTTGCCTTGCTAGCATGGTTGACAATGCAGGATGCTGGTGGTCAGGGTGCAGGAGTCAAAGGGTTTTAATCAATGTTAATCACAATTTTCTCTCAAGACAAAAGACACGACAGGTCAACATCTAAAAGCAAACCTGGTGCCACATTAGAAATATAGCAGTTTCATCATCATCTTTATCAGCAGACGAGCAAAATTACATTTAAGCCACACTGACAGCGTATCACAGATAGATTACCTCAAATCTCAAGATGAACCATCATACACGCTCAAATTTCACGACAAGAGAAAACATTCCTCAATCATAAACTTGCTGATGTTATTTAAGATTACAAACTGTGCGGTTTAAAAAATAACCATGATTCGTTAAATATAAAAAGCACATTACAACAATGCTTAACCCTTGTGACTCCCGCACCCTGTCCACCAGCATCGTGCATCTGTCAACCATGCCAGCAAAGCAAAACCTTAACCGTGTGATTCCCTCATCCTATCCACCAGCTTCCTGCTGGAATCTGTTGGATAGGGGAAGGGAATCAAATGGTTAAGATTTTGCAGTTGGTGGATAGGTGTGGGAGTCAAAGGGTTAAGAAACCAAAAAAACATGCAAATGAGGTCCTCATGCAAATGAGGTCATCATGCAAATGAGGACATGAAACTGCTGTAAAGGATACCAGCCAAACTCATTCGCAAAGAAGACTAAGTGTGTATTATAGTATACGCAGTATGACGAGATATGTCACTGGATGGATTAACATCATATGAATGTATGCAACGCATATAAACATTATGTGATTGTACAAGACATGTAAACATCATCTGAATATGCAACATATGTAAACACTGTGTGAATGTATGCAACGCATATAATCACATGAATGTACACAGCACATGTAAACATCGCATGAATGTATGCAACGCAGATAAACACCAAGTTAATATATGCGTCACAAGTATACATTATGTAAATGAATGCAATACATGTAAATGTACAACTCATGCATTCAATCATACATTTCACTGGATGGATCAGCATATGAACGATACACAACACTTGTAAAAACACGCGCCTACACCCAAACCAACAAAAACAAAGCTTAATTCCGACTTACCATCATCATTATTGTTTATAACCCTGCCAATTTTTCAGAGCTCATCAGGATTAATAAACCACTCTAACACACACGTCTAACAGATCACGGACCTTGGGGGGGGAGGGAATCTGGGACAAGAATATCAAGTACACACATCATTGCATTCACGTAAATAATCTAAAGATATGCTCTAGCGTTGGTCATTCCATGAATTCATACCGGAGATTAAAAAAAGCAACCAAATACAATGCTAGATGCTCTATATTTTCATGCTTATTTGCTATGCACTTTCATTTAAGCATGCGGTGTGTTTGTGTGTGTGGGTGTGTGTGTGTGGTGGGTACGTGCGTGTGTGTGCATGCGTACTGCGGCTGTCGCGTGTGTGTCGTTCAGCGTAGTTTGATTTATCAAGATTTGCACTATATAATATTGTAATTATTATTAAATTATTATTATTATTATAGATCATGATGCTCATGTGTTGTGCGATGCATGGGGCATGATGCGTGAATATAAATTACTAAGTACACAAAAACAGACAAAATCTGGTTACAGTACCTAATTGCCGCGAAGCAATGCACATTTCCTTAGAGCTAAAAACACAATATGTACCCAAATACCATCCCCACAGACAAAGTGTGTACGGCCTTATAGAAAACATACAGACAATATACAGATGAATGTAAGGCAGAAAATGAGAAAGAGACTCAGTTTCAATTTTAGTTTCTGAAGATGACACCTCCATGCTCCAATGAATTCATTACCTGGCAGACTCCTCGAGCCTGCGCAAAACCCAATGCGCTGGAAAGGTCTTGAACTGAGGAGTGGAAGGTGGAGGGGGGGCGAGAGGACCTGTGAAACATTTTTTTTCCTTTCTTTTATTGTTGTTTAAAGCCAAGCCGACTGTGCAGAGCCATATCAGGGCTATAACCGCTTCAAAACACACAAAACTTCAACAGGAAAACAAAAAGAAAAGAAAATTAAGTACACACATCAATGCATTTGCGCACATAATCTAAGGACATGCCCCCAGCGTAGGACCATTCTGTCCGATTTATTGCACAGGGGAGATTTAAAAAACACACCTGAATACAAATATAAGCATACATAAGGACACCAAAACATATATAAAAACAGGCATAAATTACCTGAAATTGCTTCCGCATATCTCACCTCCTTAGAGCCAAAAATGCACTTAATACATGTAACCCAATTATCAATCCAAGAAAAAGTACGTAAGACTTTACAAAAAAATACAGGTGAATGGACCATTAAGGCAGAAAATGACAAGTAGAAATACAGAAAGCAAAGCAAAAAAGGCAGAAACAAAGAGATGACAGAAAAGAGGAAATTTCTAGCACAGAATTTCCAGAAGGTGGGGATACTATTTATACTGAAAGAGCCCCCGGCAACCCAACGGGGGAAACACTAAGCTGGCACCACCAGAATGACGGAAACATTAAGACAGAAGTACACAGATCAGTTTTTCATGATACGGGCTGGGACCTGAACTCGAGGGTATCAGATCCTGAGTCCACGGCTCTATCAAAAGAACAAGCCAGCCCAAACACTGGCATATTGCATGGACAAAGCCATATTTGCCACCAGAAGCCGTGGAGCAGTGGTTAGCATATAGCATAACAGACTGATGGATGGTAGGTTGTGGGTTCAAATCCACCAATCTTGTTAATAACTGTGATTTTTCAATACCCAATGACCTCCTATCCAAAATGTGCTATGGGTTCACTGGGAAGACCGTGACCTCACGGTTGGTTTTCATCCACTTCATCAAGTGTCACTGAGGGTGTCAGCTCAGATTCCCTGACCAACATCACAGGTGCCTGTATCTCTTGGGCCTGGCTGATGCCAGGATGTATTATGATTATCATCATCATTATTCTCATAAATCATTCTCGTATAACACTATTTCTTTAACTCACTTAGACTCACCGCACATTACGCATAATCAGACTTCTTAGAGGAACACAGAGAACTCAAAAGTTGGTAGCTGAGCTGACCACATTCCACTATGTTGTTAGACATTCTGCATCTTTGGTGGCATGTACGCTGGATATTTTTTATGTTTCCGTAAGCCAGCCACTGATATGACCTACAGGAACTTTAACCACATATCTGATAATCAACATGCATCTTCACACCAAAGGGGTTTGTGTGTTGGCAGATCAGCTTTTCAGTTTCAGTTTCTCAAGATGATGTCTTCACGCTCGGAACGAATTTCATACGCACTGGCATCACAGGTGCCAAGTGTACGGTGATCATGGCACAAGTCTTAAGCCAGCACATAAACCCATGAGCTGGCCAGGTCCTGAGGCCCTACCTAGAAAGGTCAGCACACATGTTGATCTGGGAGACTGGAAAAATGTGCACCCCTTACCCAGCAGGCAGAGGTGTTCAGGTGGATGGAACCCAGGACCTTTTGACTGGAAGTGTGACATTTACCCACATGACTAACGTGCCAGTCAGTACTGCTACTATTATGAAGAAAGCATGGAGTACAATCCTGTAACACAATCTCCATCTTAAACAAAACTCCATAGAATCATGATTATCATTCCCGTTATCATCACAGCACAGTGACACATTGTCTCAGACAGTGACCATAAAGTGGGGCAGACACAGAACAACAGCAAACAATGAACAAACGATAAACAAAATAACCCAAACCAGAATCTTCATTGCTGTAGGCTTTCATGAGCATGATGTGTGTACTGCACATGGGGACTTTGTTTTACCACTGTATCAATGGAAAGACACTCTATTCACCAACATGACCAGGAACTTTCTTCTTCTTCTTCTTTCTTTGAACATCCACCATCATCGTTTTGATGGTTCTGATGTTTTACCTTTGTATCAATGGAAAGACATTCTATTTACCAACATGACCAGGAACCTTGTTTTACTGTTTCAATTGAAAGACACCCTTAAAACACCTATTCATCAACATGATCAAGGTCAAAGTTTCTTTTGTCACTAAAAAGACACTCTATTCATCAAATTTACCACAGATTTCAGTCTATTGTGTCGATAGAAAGACACTCTAGTCAACAAAATGATCAGTGACGCCAGTTTTGTGTGTCAAAAGACCTTATAATCATCATGATGACCAGGAATCTCAGATTACCATGTCATAGAAAGACACTCTATTCATCAGAATGACCAGGGAATCAGTTTATCGACTTGGGCGACAATTCCAATAAAAATATTGTCTAAAACAGTCACAGTCAGGTATCAAATGGCGGAGATGGTGATGATCATTCATTGTCCACACTATGCGAAACAACTGGTGTCAGTGCACATGAAAGTGGTTGAATCGAATATTCAAATATAATCTTTTTTTAAACTTTCTTTTATTTACTTCTCTTTTTTTTTTTTTGCAACAGGCAATAGCACAATGTATCACAATCTTACACAATTGCACAAACATTTTACGCTATTCTATTCAGAAACAAACATGAAAGAGGGCTTCATGTGACGCAATCTGTAGTGTTGACCACAACAGTCAAAGTTACCTGGTCTGTGGGCAGCAAACTGAGCACATGCTGCGAGGTCAGAAATACACTAACAACAAAAACAGTCACATTCCATACAGAAAACAAACAACTAAAGTACTGAGAAAACAGTGCCAAAGAAATACAGACGAAATCAACAATAACATCATGAGCAAATGTTACCCCAACTGAATACCTCCACTATAACAATCCTTTGACTCCCGCACCCTGTCCATCAGCATCCTGCATTGTCAACCATACTAGCAAAGTAAACACTTCACCTTCTGACCCCCTCATCCTATCCACCAGCTTCCCACAGGAAGCTGGTGGATAAGGTGAGGGAGTGAAAGGTTAAGTTTTTTACAGCTGGTGGATAGGGTGAGGGAGTCAAAGGGATAAACACTTTTTCCACTGTTCCCATCTTTGTACATGACGTGAGGAACAACCACATCCCAGATACACATCCAACACCCGCATTATCATAAAAGGTAAGATTCATCAACTGACAGTTTTTTCTCTTGTAAAAAAACAATTGCTCGCTCACAGGGAAAACAAGAAAAAGATGTTATTCTCGCTCAAACGTCAAACACGTTCACTGTTAGACTCAAACCACCCTAGTTTATGTACACAATATCATTACCAAGTCTATTTTCTAAACAGCAGCATACGTTGAGCGCAGGTCATGCCCGTGAAGGTGGCGTACTCTTTCACTTCCTCTTGGTCATGGGCCTGCTTCTTCATGAAGCGGTACACTTCGTAGGACATGGCCTCCCCATCGTGCAGTACCAACACTCGGTCAAGGTCAATGTTGCCATCAGCGTCCACTGCACATTGCAAAAACAGATTGTCAATTCAATTCATATTGCTTATAGCCCAGCCGACCACTAGAGCCATATCAGGGCTAACACCAAGTCAAAAAAAAAGAACAACCCGTTAAGTCATTGTCATTGTTATTGTTACTGTCATTGTTATTGTTGCTTAAAGCCCAACTGACTGCACAGAGTCACATCAGGACTATAACCATCTCAAAAAGTACACTGTACCTCACTGGAAGGAAACAAACAAACAAAACAACTGGAAAAGAAAATTAAGTACACATATCAATGCATGCCAGAACACGCTCCCCCTCCTGTCTAGAGCTCTGCACCAGGTTGCCACAACCAGAAGAGCAGTTCTGCAGTGGATTCCAGCCCACTGCGGAGTCTCCGGAAATGAGCGAGCTGATATCCTTGCTGAGGAGGGAGCTGGGGAAGAACAACCTAACAACAGCGTCAGCTACAGTAAGAAGAGGAGCATCATCAGGGCGCTTTCCATGCCGAGACGACACAGGGATGACTACCACCTGTCTGTCTAGAGAGCAGCAAGTTGTCCTGGTGAGGTTGTGCACTGATCACAAAGTAGGCTAAACAGCCACATGTACCGCAAACTGAAGCTGGCGCCCTCCCCTACCTGTCCCTGCGGTCAAGAAGACCAAACCACACAGCATATACTCCAAATATGTCCCCTTCACCAGGTGGCAAGACAGGAGCGTGGCCGACAGACACTCCGCTGACAACCAAACTCCATGGCTGCAGACAGGAGCTGGAAAAGACGGCTGCATTCATCGCCCGGACTCAGTGATTGTGTAGCAGCATACGCCAAGAAGAAGAATGCATTCATACACATAATCTAAGGATATGCCCCTGGTGTTGACCATTCCATCCAATTTATTACCAAGAGATTTAAGAAAACATACCTGAATATAAATGTAAACATAACTACAGACACTAAATCACAGATAAAAATAGGTCTGAATTACCTAAAATTGCTTCGCACATCACATTTCCTTAAAGCCAAAATTGCACATCATATATGTATCCAATTAACAAACCTAAAAGAAAATATTAAGACTTTACATCGAAAACATACAGGTGAATGGACCAGCAAGGCAGAAAATGATACGAAGAAATGACAGAAAGCAAAGGAACAAGGCAGAAACAATGAGAGTGGCAGAAAAAGAGAAAACTTTTAGCACAGAATTTCCAGAAGGTGGGGATACTATTTATACTGAAATAGCCCCTGGCATCCCAATGGGGGAAAACAGACAGATTAACAGAGAAGTAAACAAATAATTAATAATAAATAAACATACACATTTTTCAGGAGCTGATCCTATCATTATGAGTCAGGATTTAAAGATTCCATTCAGTTCATATCACTTACACTTACTAACTAAAGCTGTCGAGATAACGTCACATTAAAATCACATCAAAGGTCAATTAACCCTTTCCCATTTGCAGATTCTGCTCAGAAACTCTTCCTAGTATTCAGAGATTTCCCAAAGCGTGTGAATGAAAAGGTCAGACGCTGACCGATATCTTGTAAATGAGGCGATGTGTGGTACCAGACTCAGCATCACTCTTTCATTGGTTTATCCTGACTTTCATGGGAAACTTCATTCATGAGGTGTGTATAACCCCTAGTGCTTAGAGCGTGATGGAAATTCCCCACCAGGCCTAAGTGACAGGCGGCGGGCTGCGGCAGGTGTAAATAAAAAGCGGGGTTTCCCGGTCGGCGGGCTGCGGCGGGATAAAATGGGAAAGGGTTAAAAACACAACAGTTAAAAAACCAAGCTTACAATGATCCTTTCTAGTCTAGAAGCAATTAAATGTCCTGTACGTATAGATAATCATATCAGATGATAAAATTCTTTCCATACAGATAATCATATCAGATGAATAAAAATTCTTTCCATACAGATAATCATATCAGAGATAAAATTCTTTCCATACAGATAATCAATCAGATGAAAAAAATTCTTTCCATACAGAATAATCATAATCAGATGAAAAATTCTTTCCATACAGATAATCATATCAGATGATAAAATTCTTTCCATACAGATATCATATCAGATGATAAAAATTCTTTCCATACAGATAATCAATGACAATATAAAATTCTTTCCGTACTAGATATCAGATGATAAAATTCTTTCCATACAGATAATCAATGAAAAAAATTCTTTCCATACAGATAATCAGATGCAAAAAATTCTTTCCATACAGATAATCAATGACAAAAAAAATTCTTTCCATACAGATTAATTTTTATTATCAGATGAAAAATTTTTCCATACGGATAATCATATCAGATGACAAAATTCTTTCCACGGATATTATCAGATGATAAAATCTTTCCATACGGATAGTCATATCAGATGAAAAATTCTTTCCATATGCGGATAGTCCATAATCAGAAAAAATTCTTTCCAAGGATAGTCATATCAGATGAAAAAGTTCCTTTGCATCGGATTCATATCAGATGAAAAATTCTTTCATAGGATAGTCTATCAGATAAAAATTTTTCATAAAGACGGAAGCATGTCAATGATAAAATCTTTCCATACATATCATATCAATGATAGAAATTTCTTTCCATACGGATAGGTCCATATTTAGATGATAAAGTTCTTTCCTCGGATAGTAACGATATCCAGAGAAATTTCATCTTCCATACGGATAGTCTCAGATGACAAATAAGATTCTGCAACAGGTATTTCAGCATTTTTCCATACGGATAATCATTCAGATGAAAATCTATTCATCTCACGTAATAACTCAAAATTGCACCTGGAGAACGGATTTAAAGAATACATGACATCTTTACCAGTTGACAGAAGTTAACATAACTATATCACGGCTGAATTTACCCAGCCCTTCTGCCACCTTTAGTTTTTCGATGCCGTCTGCCCTGCGTGATCTATTTAGCCAGGCATGGTCGAAACCAAATCCTATCAGTGACAGCGTCTTGTGTCCGCACTAGTGATAAAGGTCACCGGTAAAAAATTGTGGGAGTGAGGAAGGTTCCTATAATAGCTGGCAGAAAGTGCCAACTAAGTATCTCGGACTTGTGGCCGTGATATGTCAGACATGGATGTGTTACCTTTGCCTGGCTCCTCCAGTCGAGCATAGTGACTGGCTTCCAGTTTGGGGACACAGCGTTCATGGGAATCCATGTGTACGCCTCAGGACACACAAGTACGATGGGTAGTACTGGCCCTGCACATACCAACAGTAACATTAACTCTCTGACTCCCTCACCCTGTCCACCACCTGCAAAACTTAATCCTCTGACTCCCTCACCCTATCCACCTACTTCAAAAACTTAACCCTTTGACTCCCTCACCCTATCCACCTACTTCAAAAACTTAACCCTTTGACTCCCTCACCCTGTCCACCAACTGCAAAACTTAATCCTCTGACTCCCTAACCCTATCCACCTACTTCAAAAACTTAACCCCTTGACTCCCTCACCCTATCCACCACCTGCAAAACCCTAACCCTTCGATTCCCTCACCCTATCCACCACCTGCAAAACCACAATCCTTTGACTCCCTCACCCTATCCACCAACTGCGAAAACATAACCCTTCGACTCCCTCGCCCTATCCACAGGAAACTGGTGGATAGGGCGAGGGAGTCGAAGAGTTAAGTTTTTGCTTAGGCAGTATGGTTGACAATGTGGGATGCTGGTGGACAGGGAGCAGAAGTGAAAGGGTTAAACAAAGCACTCTCGAACATCAAAAGAAACACATCAATATTACCAATAAGCCTGCACAGAAGAACACTGATAAGGAGAATTCTGCTTGTAGCCAAGAAGTTACAATCACTGTCTTCAAACTTCCAGTTTACTCAAGGATAATAGCATTAGATCCCACTGGACCTGTCTAGCAGCTAGTCCTTGCTACACTCGTCTCTCTCCCTCTCTCTCCATCTCATCTCTTCTCCCACCCCCCTTACCTTATATCTCATCTTGGGACAGGAATGGATGTAGAAGCCCATGTAATAGTGACACACTGCTGGGTCCATCTTTTGCAGTTCACGTACAAACGCCAACTCCCTGTTGATAATAAACAGTAATAAAGACTGATGCAGTACAAGCAACATTCAAACGCCAACTCCCTGTTGATAATAAACAGTAATAAAGATTGATGTAGTACAAGCAACGTACAAACGCCAACTCCCTGTGGATATTAAACAGTAATAAAGATTGATATAGTACAAGCAACGTACAAACGCCAACTCCCTGTTGATATTAAACAGTAATAAAGATTGATGCAGTACAAGCAATATACAAACACCAACTCCCTGTTGATATTAAACAGTAATAAAGATTGATGTAGTACAAGCAACGTACAAATGCCAACTCCTGTTGATAATATACAATAAAAAAAAAGATTCATGTAGTACAAGCAACGTACAAACGCCAACTCCCTGTTGATAATATACAATAAAAAAAAAGATTCATGTAGTACAAGCAACGTACAAATGCCAACTTCCTGTTGATAATAAACAATTAACTCTATTGTGACTGCACTTGCCACAGCTGAGCTCTCCTGCTGACCTAGGGCTGCCACAGTGAAATCACTGAGAACTGTCGCCTTTGAGCCATTTTCCATTGATTTTAGACAAAGAAACCGGCAAAATGTAGCTGAAGCGTTCAACGGAAGTTCCTTCCACAAGGGAAGCAACTGCCAACTACTAAATCATTAGCATAACAAAAGTAGAGGGAGTTATATACCCTAGACCATCTGTTACTATGATCGAAGTAGCCCGTCCTCAGTGAGAGCTCAGCTGTTACTTCAATCAAAGTAGTCCGTTGTCAAAGAGTTAAAAAAGATTCATGTAGTACACGCAATGTACAAACGCCAACTCCCTGTTGATAATAAACAAGTAATAAAGATTCATAATATAGTGAACATGTTACCTAACAAAACATAATGCAAGCATAAAATCAATCATCAAATATAATATCACATAGGATGTGAAAAGAAAAATTATAATATAACCTCATCTGACACATCACATATGTTCACATATTGCCCAACATAATGCAATCATAAAATCAATGCTAGAAGTATGACACCACATAGAATAAGAACAGAAAATTTACAGTATGTCATTAAAATATCATATGTTTTTGCATATTAGCCAACAAAACAGTGTGATTATAAAATCAATCATCAAAGTACAACATCACATAGAATAAGAAAAATTACAGCATAACCTCACCTGAAATATCACATGAACAAAGAAATGCTTACAATCAGTTGCTGGGGCACAGTGGTTTGCACAATGGACATCTGAAGGTTGTAGGTTCAAACCCCACCAATCCTTTCAAAATCACTGTGGGAGTTTATGGCCCCAATTCGCACCTACAAAGAGCTAAGCGTATTGTTGGGGATTCACTAGGAACACACTACAACACCACGGAATGTGGTCAGCTCACCTAACAGCTTGACTTCTCTGTGCACCGCTAAAAAGTCTGAAGAAGAGTAAAGCACAGCAAGGCCGAATAGGATCGGAGAAAAGTGCTATGAAAACATGAGTCAGCAGGAAGAAACTCTTTGGACAGCTGAACATCAGAAAAGAAGCCCCCCAACCCCACCACCCCTTTTTTTTTTTTTCAAGCAAGAATTTCAGCCTTAAACTCCTTATATTCTAAGGGGGCTGGGCTGCATTCAGATCACGACTCGACTCCTGGATGCCCCTCTGACGTCAACACGTTTGTTTTCTATCTGGGTTTAACTCTTTGATGACCGGCTACTTCGATCGAAGTAACAGCTGAGCTCTCACTGAGGACGGGCTACTTCAATCATAGTAACAGACGGTCTAGGGTATATAACTCCCTCTATTTTTGTTATGCTAATGATTTAGTAGTTGGCAGTTGCTTCCCTTGTGGAAGGAACTTCCGTTGAACGCTTCAGCTACGTTTCGCTGGTTTCTTTATCTAAAATTGATGGATAAGTTCACTTGCATACGGTTCTCAGTGATTTCACTGTGGCAGCCCTAGGCCAGCAGGAGAGCTCAGCTGTGGCAAGTGCAGTCACAATAGAGTTAAGACTGTGCCCCTAAGGTAGCTGGGCATCTGTGTTATCACCCTGTTCTTTTTTTTTTCTTTTTTCCTTTTTCCACCTGCGCATCCAAAACGGTTGGGCATCTCAAGGCTAAGTCTCTCTTGTGACATATGTTTTAACCACTTTGGCATTGGACACCTGCAGCATACAGGGACATTTTCAGCCTAACGAATTTCACTTTTGCTCCTCTTCAACCAGATCCAGCAAGAATTCTTTTCAGCTGCTTCTACCATTGCCTTTAGAGATCTGGTCCTCTCCTTCCCAGAAATCCAAAGCCGTTTCATGATGCTATAGGCAGATATGCCTATCAATCCCCTTGCTCCAATATCTATGGCAAGGACTTTGGCTTGAAAGCCGGATTTCCTCAAGCTGCTGGCTTTTGTTACTTTTATTTTTGTTTAAAGCCCCGCTGACTGTGTAGACCCATATCAGGGCTATAATCGTTCAAAATGCAACAATTCAACGGCAAAAAACAGAAGAAAATTAAGTACACACATCAATGCATCTGTGCACATAATCTAAAGCGATGCCCCTGGCACTGACCATTCCGTCCAACTTATCAAATCAGGGATTTAACTCATTGAGTGCCAGAGGGTTTTCCACGTTTGTGCCAGACCATTTTCGCATGACTGAAAATTGTTTAGGGTGTGTTTATATCTGAGGTCACTGTGCATGTGATTATTCACATAAGTTAGTCATGTTAGATATCAAAAGAAAGGTAAGAGGACAGGCAATAAGGATATACATGGAAAACAACAATATTGGAGTTGTAAATTAGGATTATATGGGTTATAAAATGAGGACAAATAAAAAATTTTAAAAAAGTCATGCACATTATACATACAAATCAGACTGCCTATCGTCTGTGCAGATTCCCTTACAAAATCAGATGAATACTCCAAAAGGCACATCCAGTTGTGATATGAATGCTTTTTACAGCTTGAAAATATTCCAATTAGTCACTGTTCTGTGCACATTTTTGTCTAAAACTTTCACTGGCAACGCCCGACGTACCTCCATTGTTTTGTTGAAAAAGATCCGAAAAACACGGTCAAAACAAACTTAAACACACAAGAACTGCTCAGGGCAGAAGCGACGGAAACTACAAGAGTTATCGGTCGTGTGGCTACAGTAAAAAGTCGGATCGGCTATCATCGGAAACTAAATGAAGCACACAAAGTTATATCAACGATATATCGTTGCCTGGCACAACTGCAGCCACCTATATCGACGATATATCGTCGATTGGCACGGAAAGAGTTAAGAAAAAAAACATCTGAATACAATTTGAAACATAAAGACACAAAAACAAAAAAAACAGGCCTAAATTACTTAACACTGCTTCTACATATCACATTTCCCTAGAACTAAAAATGCACTTAATGCATCATTTACCAATGATCAAGACTGGCACACTTTTCAGTCTTGTTGATAAGAACTTCCTCTATTCTGTGAGTTTGACCACAAAACGGAAACATCAGAAAACAGACAACACGACACACCTCAGAGCAGAGTACGTGCCCAGAGACAGGAAGCTGTAGTCAGGGTCATAGTAGAGGTAGACAGAGGACACACAGTGCGGCAGAATGTCGATGACCCCCACGGCAATCAGCTTGCCATCCAGCAGGTAATGTTGGTGAAAAGAACCATAACCCTCTGGCAGACCTGGTTCTCCTGCCTGAGGTATCACTGGCTGCACATGTACACATCATTGGTGAGTCAGACATCATTACATTCATGCATATTCATATGACATTTGTTTCTTGACCTGGACTTTAACCCTTTGACTCCCTCTCTGTATCTACCCAGCTTTCTGCATTGTTAGCCATCATCATCATCATCACCATCATCATCATCATCATCATCAAGTGCCTAGCCACATGGCATTGGCGATCATGGCCTTCCATCTGTCTCTATCTCTTGTTGCCTCAAGCATCTCTTCCACCCTCTTTGTCTTCAGCCACTCTGCAAGTCCGTCCAATATCTTCTCCCTGGGTCTACCTGGTGCTCTCTTTCCCTCCAGCTTTCCTGTTGTGACCAGGAGCTCCAATTCCCCTTTCCTCATAAAATGGCCTATAAATGTTGCCTGTCTTTTCCTAGTCTTCCTTATGAATGATCTCCTTGTGTCTGCCTCCATCAAGACTGTCTCGTTTGTTTTCTTTGTTAGCCATGATAGCAAATCAAAAACTTAACCCTTTCAATTCCCCACCCTATCCAGCAGCCTCCTGTCAGAAGTTGGTGGACAAGATGGCGGACTGAAAAGACTACATTTTGCAGCTAGAGGACAGGGTGTGGGAGTCAAATGGCTACAACAAAACAAAACAAAACAAAATAACAACAACAACAAAACCAATCAACTGAAGAATTCCCTTATCGTGCCCAGTGACTGAGCATATTTCAATACTTTTTACCTGTTTATCAAGCATATTTCAATACTTTTTACTTGTTTATCAAGCATATTTCAATACTTTTTACCTGTTTATCAAGCATATTTCAATACTTTTTACTTGTTTATCAAGCATATTTCAATACTTTTTACTTGTTTATCAATCACATTTCAATACTTTTTACTTGTTTATCAAGCATATTTCAATACTTTTTACTTGTTTATCAATCACATTTCAATACTTTTTACTTGTTTATCAATCACATTTCAATACTTTTTACTTGTTTATCAAGCATATTTCAATACTTAATAGTTTATCAAGCATATTTCAATCGTTTTACTTGTTTATCAATCACATTTCAATACTTTTTACTTGTTTATCAAGCATATTTCAATACTTTTTACTTGTTTATCAATCACATTTCAATACTTTTTACTTGTTTATCAAGCATATTTCAATACTTTTTACTTGTTTATCAAGCATATTTCAATACTTTTTACTTGTTTATCAAGCATATTTCAATACTTTTTACTTGTTTATCAAGCATATTTCAATACTTTTTACTTGTTTATCAAGCATATTTCAATACTTTTTACTTGTTTATCAAGGATATTTCAATACTTAGAGTTTATCAAGCATATTTCAATACTTTTTACTTGTTTATCAATCACATTTCAATACTTTTTACTTGTTTATCAATCACATTTCAATACTTTTTACTTGTTTATCAAGCATATTTCAATACTTAATAGTTTATCAAGCATATTTCAATCGTTTTACTTGTTTATCAAGCATATTTCAATACTTTTTACTTGTTTATCAATCACATTTCAATACTTTTTACTTGTTTATCAAGCATATTTCAATACTTTTTACTTGTTTATCAATCACATTTCAATACTTTTTACTTGTTTATCAATCACATTTCAATACTTTTTACTTGTTTATCAAGCATATTTCAATCGTTTTACTTGTTTATCAAGCATATTTCAATACTTTTTACTTGTTTATCAATCACATTTCAATACTTTTTACTTGTTTATCAAGCATATTTCAATACTTTTTACTTGTTTATCAAGCATATTTCAATACTTTTTACTTGTTTATCAAGGATATTTCAATACTTAATAGTTTATCAAGCATATTTCAATCGTTTTACTTGTTTATCAAGCATATTTCAATACTGTTTACTTGTTTATTAAGCATATTTCAAATCTTTTTACTTGTTTATCAAGCATATTTCAATACTTTTTACTTGTTTATCAAGCATATTTCAATACATGTTACTTGTTTATCAAGCACATTTCAATACCTTTTACTTATCAAGCATATTTCAATACTTTTTACTAGTCTATCAAGCATATTTCAATATTTTTTACTAGTCTATCAAGCATGTTTCAACACTTTTTACTAGTCTATCAAGCATATTTCAATACTGTTTACTTGTTTATCAAGCATATTTCAATACTGTTTACTTGTTTATCAAGCATATTTCAATATTTTTTACTAGTCTATCAAGCATGTTTCAACACTTTTTACTAGTCTATCAAGCATATTTCAATACTTTTTACTTGTTTATCAAGCATGTTTCAACGCTTTTTACTAGTCTACCAAGCATATTTCAATACTTTTTACTAGCTTACCAAGCATACTTCAATACTTTTCACTTGTCTTTCTAGGCTACATAAGTGATTATAAAAGGGACACAATTCTTTCTGATTTCCTTGTTCATCTTCCTTTAATGAAGAAAGCACTATTCGGATCATTTTCGGACATTTTTGTGATTTTTTTTCCTTCTTTTTTTCACCACATGATCAGGAGACAACATTCATTACAAAGCAAATGTTCTAATAGATGTTTGGTGCCTCAGATGGTGATTTTTTAATCCTTCCACTCCTGCAGGAAGCTGGTGGATAGGGTGAGGGAGTCAAAGGGTTAAGTTTTTGCTTTGCTAGCACGGTTGGCAATGAAGGATGCTGGTGGACAGGGTGAGGGAGTCAAAGGGTTAAGTTTTTGCTTTGCTAACACGATTGCCAATGAAGGATGCTGGTGGACAGGGTGCGGGAGTCAAAGGGTTACGTTTTTGCTTTGCCAGCATGGTTGGCAATGAAGTATGCTGGAGGACAGGGTGCAGGAGTCAAAGGGTTAAGTTTTTGCTTTGCTAGCACGGTTGGCAATGAAGTATGCTGCAGGACAGGGTGCAGGAGTCAAAGGGTTAAGTTTTTGCTTTGCTAGCACGATTGGCAATGAAGTATGCTGGAGGACAGGGTGCGGGAGTCAAAGGGTTAAGCCTAAATCTGTATATCAAGGAAAAAAAGTTGTCTGGAACGTTGAGGGATCAGGCTCTGAATAGCTGAAAAACTAGCATAAACCGATCTTTCTACCATACAGAAGAAGGGGTTTGCATCAAGTGTCCTAGAATACAAGTGTGAAAAGGGAAAACTGGTGGACACAGCAAACCTCTAAGTAGATCCTGAAGAATGAGAGATTTCATTGTTGTTATGTTTGCATTTCTGTTTATTTCTTTTTTGTCACAATATGACACTTAGACTGATCTCCCTAGGAACAACACATAATAATAGTGTAGCACCATCTTTTTCTTTCTTTTTTTTCCCCTACCATATGTATGTACATGGATTTCTCTAGAGAACGTTTATCGAATCATAATGTTTCATAATGTATCATATCCTACTGTATCATATCATATCATATCAAATCATGTCACATCACATCACATCAATCACATCACATCACATCACATCACATCACATCACATATCACATCACATCACATCACATCGCATCGCATCGTATCGTATCGTATCGTATCGTATCGTATCGTATCGTATCGTATCGTATCGTATCGTATTGTATCGTATCGTATCGTATCGTATCTTATCTTATCATATCATATATCGCATCATATCATATCATATCATATCATATCATATCATATCATATCATAGATCATATCATATCATATCATATCATATCATATCATATCATAGATCATATCATAGATCATATCATATCATATCATAGATCATATCATAGATCATAACATATATCATATAAAATCAAATCGCATCGCATGGCATTGCACTGCATGACATTACATATCGTATCGTATCATGTCATGAAGTCCAAAACAAGTGTGACTGCCCACGTTCAAGCAAACAGGAACCAGAAAAACATGAAAATAGAATCAGAACGCATATTTAATACAACCAGACAAGACAGGCGCAAATTTTCAGCCTTGGCCTTTGCCAAGCGTGAATGTAAAATCACAAACAAACACCAAATACAAAATCAGGAGAAAAAGACAGAAACATCCCTGCTGCTTCCTCCAGTGGGAGAGGAATCCTCTCCTCCCACTGGACGAAGTAGCAGGGAAGTATTCAAGAATTTTATATTTGGTGTTTGTTTGTGATTTTACATTCATGCTTGACAAAGGCCAGTTGGCCGAAAATTTGCGCCTGTCTTGTCTTGTTGTATTAAATATACGTTCTGATTCTATTTTCGTGTCGTGAAGTGTTGTATCGTTGCATATCATATCCTACCCTATCCTATCCTATCATAACGTATCATATCATATTGTATCATATCATATCAAATCATAACATATCATACATCATATCATATCATATTATATCATATCACACTTTATGCATTACATTGTACATCATATATCAAATCATCCACACATCATAAATAACTACCTGTCTTCACTAATGTAACCGGCCTTTTGTGTTTGTTTTGGAATTCTGGATGAAGCTTCTGATGTCAGACCAAAGCTACATAGTGCACAATTATGTTCAAACTGACACTTACCTACTCAACATGGTTCTGAAAATTCAGCTCAGATAAGCCTAAAACAGGAGACCATCACAGAAGGTATACACAGGCAATTTGACCATTTCTTCTTAAAGTTTCAGTCTCAGTTTCTCAAGATGACGTCTCCGTCTCGGAATGAACTCTGTATGCCCTCACGCCACTCCTGCCATGTGATGGAGAAGATCCAAAGCACAAGCCTTAAGACAGCACATAAACACATGAGCTGGCCAGGTCCTAAGGTTCTATCAAGGTTCTGGGTTTTATATCTTATACTAGCAGTGTGACACATTCACAGATAAAAAGAGGTCAAGTCCAAACAGTAACAGATTACTAGCAGTATGAGGAACTGTGTCTGGTTTTATTGGATTTTTTTTAATTTATGAAAATGAGGACATCACCAACATCTTACAAAATAAAAAGACAGCGAAGTTCCCATTGTTGGGATGGGAAATAAAGAACAAACACCAACTTGTGTAATTCATTGCATCTTATAGACAAAATGACAGCATCAGTCTTTTTTTCAAAAGAATCAGACTGAAAAGTGTGCATCTCACTGATACATAATGAAGCAAAAATGCTGAACTGCTTGACTACAGAATTTTGTTTCATAGATTTTAAATCCAAAACAAGTGCGACTGCCCATGGTCAAGCAAAAACTTCCCTGCTGCTTCGTCCTTTTCTCCCACTGGACAAAGCAGCAGGAAAGTTTTAGTCTTTTTCTCCTAATTTTTCTGTTTGGTGTATGTTTGTTTGTGATCTGACGTTTACGCCTGACAAAGGCCAGTAGGCCAAACTTTGTGTCTGTCTTGTCTGGTTGTATTAAATATGTGTTCTGATTCTATTTTTGTGGGGTTTTTTTCTGGTTCCTCAGAGATTTATAAAAATCAGAGCATCAATCTCCTTACAAAAAAACTAGAGTGGAAAACGAAAGGATGCAAAATACCGGAAATATGTCGACTTGTCTGACCACAGAATTTCCACACTCACGTTCTTGAAGAAAGACAAAAGCTAGATTAACACATGTGCAGGCGACAGGGAATGGAGTAAGCAACCATAAAACCAAATCACCTCTAACGGCGAGTCGACCAAAAAGCCTCGGTACGACTGCACAGAGCACTCATACTCCGCCTCTTTGTGAATGGTCATTTGATATTTCTTAAACAGCTCGTGGGACTGCTTGAACGACAAGCGCGACTCGCTGGAGGGAGGGCTGGTCCGCACAAGCTTTACCTACAAGACAAAACAGAGACACACACACACAAAGACAGTAAGCAAGGAGGACATGGAACGACAAGAGACGAAGATTACCTCCAGAGGCGAGTCGACTAGGAAGCGAGTGTACTGCTTCAGGTTGGGTTTTTCTGGCTTGTCTTTGTGGATGGTGGTCTGGTATTTGTGATACACTTGGTGAGCGGCTATATATGTGCTCAGAAACTCTCTGCTTTTCGGATTTGACCGCACAAGTTTTAACTGAAAGTTTAGAAAACACGACGTTCAAGCCACAACAAAAAATTTCCCCTTTTCTGTGTCTCTACGTACATCTGATGTAACCGTGACTTTGAAATCTGAACTCAGTCAAACTTGTACAGTCAAGATTCCTTTTCGGCTCACATTTGAATATGAACAAACAAAACTAAAAACAAAACTAACAAAACAAACAACACACACACACACACACACACACACGCATCACACACACACACACACACAACACACACACACACACACACACACACTCACACACACACACACACACACACACACACACACACACACACACACACACACACACACACGCACACACGCACACACACACACACACACATTCCTGCAAAAACAATCCAAGAAATGCATCACAAAACATGGCCACACTGCAGGTCACTGCCACCACAAGAACATGTCATTTCTATTCACATCTAGACACGGGTGTCTGTCCACTGGGCTGGTGGACCTATGGTCCGACTAAAAAAGATCCAACCATGACATGGAACAGCAGAGAAATCCTGCTGCTGACACATTCTATCTACACAGACAACAGATCAATCTGAACCATAGCGGAAAATTATTCCATTTCCCCATTCGTAAAGGGGGACAATCAATCCATCCATCCATCAATCAATCAAACTCAATCCATCAATCAATCAATTAGAATTGATCAATCAATCAAAATCAATCAATCAAAATCATTCAATGAATGAACCAACCAACCAACCAACCAACCAACCAATCAATCAATCAACCAACCAAAATTGATCAATCAAAATCAATCAATCAAAATCAATTAATCAGTCAATCAAAATCAATCAGCCAACCAACCAACCAACCAGCCAATCAATCAACCAATGAACCAACCAGCCAATCAATCAATCAACCAACCAATCAATCATTAAATCAAAATCAATCGACAAATCAATCAACAGATAATACATATAAAAAAATCAGTCATACCATGGTACAGTGGTAAGTACTCCACACTATGACCAATATCTGCAGGTTGTGGATTCGAACCCCCAACAATCCTGTCAAAATCACCACGGGGAATTTTTACCCCAACTGGCCCCTACCCAAAGTTCAATGTGTAATGGGCTCACAGGGAAGTCTGGAACCACACATCCCTGTCTTATCCACTTTACGGATGCATCACAGAGGATGCAGATCAAATTTCCTTACCAACACTGCTAGTGTCTGTGCCTCTTAGGCCTGGTAGATGCCAGGATATATCATGAAAATACATGTAGAGTAAACAAGTCGCCATGGTGTAGTGGTTAACGCAACGGACTACTGACTGGAAGGTTGTGGGTTCAAATCCCCATCAGTCCCTTCAAAAATCATTGTGGGATTTTTCGGCTCTAAACGGCTCCTACCCAGAGTTGGGTGTGCTATAGGCTCATTGGGAAGACCGGGACCACACACTCGAGTCTCATCCACTTCATGGATGCATCATTGAGGGTGTTGCTCAAACCTTCTGACCAGCACCGCAGGTGTCTGTATCTCTCAGGCCTGGCTGATGCCAGGATATGTTATGATAGTAAGCGTTGAATACAGCCCTGTCACGCAGTCTCAATCCCAGATGGAACTCCATAGCATCATGATTATCATCCTCATCGACATCATCATCATCTCATTGTAAAAAAAAAGTGTGCCAGCTTCCGTGGTCTTAAGGTGGCACAGAAACTGGGACGGAAACAAAAAAGGTCAGCGCAAAGGTAACCTCCCTGAGTGCAATGATCCTTAAAATATTTTTTTAAAAGTAAGTGTAGAGTACAGCCTTGTCACGTAGTCGCAGTCCAGATTGGAGCTCCATAGCACATGACTGTCATCCCTCTTCTGACCAACAAAGCACTGTGAAAAACTGCCCTAGATTCTATGGCCACTAAACACGTACAGAAAATGTGACAGAAAATGTTCTTTAATAAGAAAATAACTTAAAAAAAACATTTGTGACAAATGGATGATGGGGTGGGGAAAAAATAAACCAAAGATCAGGAGTATGTTTCCTTTCTTGTCCTGCTTCTGTCTTCTACACCAATTCAACATGTATGCAAACCTGCCAGGGCCTAAACCCCCTCCACAGAGAGAGAGAGAGAGAGAGAGAGAGAGAGAGAGAGAGAGAGAAAGAGAGAAAGAGAGAGTGAGAGAGTGAGAGAGAGAGAGAGAGTGTGTGTGTGTGTGTGTGTGTGTGTGTGTGTGTGTGTGTGTGTGTGTGTGTGTGTGTGTGTGTGTGTGTGTGTGTCTGTCTGTCTGTGTGTGTGTCTGCACGTATGTGTGCATGCGTGCATGTGTGGTGTGTGTGTGTGTGTGTGTGTGTGTGTGTGTGTGTGTGTATATGTGTGTGTGTGTGTGTGTGTGTGTGTGTGTGTGTGTGTGTGTGTGTGTGTGTGTGTGTGAGTGCGCGTGTGCATGCGTGCGTGCGTGTGTGTGTGCATGTGTGTAAGTAAGAACATATGAACATAGATCTGTGTGTGCATGCATGTGTGTACAAGAAACTGATTTACCTCCCTATTCCCATTTTAATGGACATAAACAAAGTGTTTGTTGTTGATTTTTTCATAACATGGTAATACAATTATTATGACTGACATAAACAAAGTGTTTGTTGTTGTTTTTTCATAACATGGTAATAAAATTATTATGACTGTTATCATACATCAAACACAACAGAAACCTACCTCCAAGCGATGGGCAGGATTTTCAGCTGCTAGCGGCTCATTTATAAACTCCTCCAGACTTTTTCCCACCTTGTTACTCATCCGGTTCTGAAAACATGACGGCCAGGTTCATAAATATGTTCTCACCACTTGTCTTTGTGATGCGGGCCTCAATAGCTCAGTTGGCTGAGCGTCGGATTCACATGCTATTGTTTGTAGGTTCTAATACCAGGGTGCGCTAGATTATAACTGGCCTTCTCACTGTCCCATCCTAACATCATTGTTGTTCTGGTGGTGTCAGTACAGGATAAGATAAGTCCCCCTTCCCCCACTTCCCTGGGATGGTTATCCCTGTCGGCCATATCACCTGAGGTGGATGCCAGCGGAAAAACATAAAAACTGAACCAAACCAAACCAAACGTCTTTGTGACCACGCCCAAACATACATCCCTGCTTGACTATCTAGTTCTGCTTCTGACACTACTTGTTTACATATTCCTCGTTACACAGCTCACGGCTGTTCCAACCCAACTCTTTAGTTGCAGATGCCCCTAGCTGTGACCTGACCTTATTTCAACAGGAGAGGGCAGACCATGTACATTACGTCTGCTGATAGCGGTAGTGCAGTGGAAGGAAGAAAAATTAGTTAGTTGCTAAATAGTCTTAGATTTTATAGCACCTTTTAATAGTCTATCTGATATATAAATGACCGTGTTGCTGAAACAAACAGTTTTAAAATGATACCAAAGATGACCAGATTAGTCAGTAGGCTACCACATCCTGTACAAAACAGGCTTAATTTCACGGAGTAGAGCGAATTTGTCAAGATCTCAGTTTATTTTTTTAACTTTCAACCCCTCTAGCCAAGCTTCTGAGGTTTTCACACACTATTAAAGCTATGTCACACAAACTTCAACACTTCAGGAAGGTCCTCCACTTAAGTAAAAAAATTTCCACCTCGGCAGGGAAGGAGGGAGACGCGACATGATTACCCCACCATACAGAGACAACTTACCTGACAGGATGTCTCATACCTAGTACAGACCATTTCCATTCTCTTTTCTTGTGTTAGTGCATGCACAACCATGAGGAGAGGGGGAGAGAGAGGAGCGAAAAAGGGAGAGAAAAATGCACATGAAAGAACGAGAGAGAGAGTGAGAGACAGAGACAGAGAGTGAGAGATGCTACAATCTTCAACACACTGTCATACGTTCTGATGATCACTTACTAGACCCCAGTAAGTGGTTCCGGCTTAATTCGAGTGAGGAGAGTGATGCCAGTCAATTACCCCACTTTCACAAAGTCGGCCACTTGACTTGGCTAAAACGGCATAGGCACATTAAACACCGCTCATCACTTGTGGTGTTAATTTGTCTTTAGTTATCATTTTTGTTGTTATTACCATTATTAATATTATTATCATTATTATTTTGATTGTTTGAGTAGCACAATACTTGTACATCAGAGTGGGGCACTCGGACACAATCGGTTCTGTTCATCTTCAGTGCCTTTCTAATAAGGTTACATCAGTATTGATGAACAAAAACAACGGGTTTATAACTAAAAATAGTAGATCTTATACTTAATTCAAGGACATGTTTTGCTGCAGCCAGATATAGATATAATTGACGTTATGTATCATGCTCCGTTGTGTTTGTAGATGAATAAAGAATACTATTTTGGCAATTTGGACCCAATCTGTGAGAATACTGGTGACAAACAGATGTAAGAAAGGTAAATTCACACATTTTAGAAGGCAAAGAATATATACATGTACAACATCCAAGCTGTGGGAGCCACAATAAAGATAGGCCTATATAATATGTCTGTACTAACAAAGACATGTCCTCCAAATGTATTCCATACCACAGAATGTGTTTGTCATTGTTTTCGCAAGTCAGTACACTCGATTGATCCTGGTAAGCATTACAGTATTTAACATTTTGCTAATTAAAGTGGGATAAGAATGACATATTTGATGTCACTATAAAATAATTGCAAATGTATTCTCGTTCTGGTTAAAGGAAACGATACACACGAGTCTGCACACTATATTATACATGGCGTTTCACCGTTTCTGTGTTAGGGGATCATGAAGTTGACATGAGTGTGGCATTTTGTCCCATAGTTCTTATCTGAATGTCTTTGTCTCTCTCTCTCTCTTTCTCTCTTCACATGTGTGTATACTTTCCAGGAGTCTGTAATGGCTTCTAATCACTAACAAGATGTCACGCAGATGTTTTATTCCTCAACACTATCCATGGCATGATCTGAGACTGTGCCGCTTCCTTTCATTAACAGTACCAGAGTCCTATCTTGGACAGTGCTGCTTCCTTTTGTAAACAGTACTATGGTCCAGTCAAGGATAATCCGACACGTGAATAAACAGATGTGACCATGGTAACTGATCAGACATGAATGGATTTTCCGTTAGCATGGCTGGCATCCCTGCTACAGGAAACTATCAATGGGCCGAAAGCGAAAGAAGGAAATATTTTCGTGGCCAATTTTACATGTTATGGAACTGTCGGAAAGTGTATCACCATCTGAAATATCAGATTGCTGGAAACAATGACCTGATTACAAGTTCACTGCGTAACACATCTATTGTTTCCTTGGTACAGGAAGAAAGACAATGCAACAAAAAAGTCTGTTTCACATTGACAAGTTCGTATCACCAACAGAGTGAATAACTGTCCTTTGTGTTCAGCTATGGTGATTTTCAGCTTTCTTAGTGTGAAGAGAGAGAGAGAGAGAGAGAGAGAGAGAGAGAGAGAGAGAGAGAGAGAGAGAGAGAGAGAGAGAGAGAGAGAGAGAGAAGAGAAAGAGAGAGAGAGAGAGAGAGAGAGAGAAACACAGTCATTTCAACAGTCACAGCCAAATAATAATTCACTTAATTCCACTTCACTTCAGTACTCAATGTGCCCCATTGTCAACATCGTCTACTTCACGCTAATTTCACTGAGCAATGCTGGCAGTAACTTCAAATTAAAGGCAAATCACAAACGATTAGGGTGGAATTTTTCAATTTTCATCCAGACAGAGTCAAGAGACAGAACTTTTACTTGACAAAACATGATGCTGACAAAACCTTGACTTATTTGTAAATCGCTTTCAAGAAGAGCAAAAAATCACCACTTTTTAACAGATGTAAACAAGGGAAAGACCCGTGTCAGTTGCTTGCTGACACTGGAATATCTATCACAGCTTGTGATCAGGGGGGTCAAGGGCCGGGCTAGGTGTCATGCCTCTAGAGCAACTAAAGATGCCGTTTCTGGTCATTTTGCACAGCTGTGAGCTGGTTGCTGGTCTTATTCTGTGTCTGGTCCATACAACTGGAACGAGCTTCCTCTATCTGATAGTCACATGTTCTTCCTTCAAGTCTACTAGAAGATATAACCTTTCTGTCCAGCAGTGATTTTCCCCTCTAGACGCCTACCCCGTCGCCCCACTCCCCTCCTGTCCTCCCCCTCCTGTTGTACATTTGATTTACTTTGCGCCTTTGACCTGTGCTGTTTGTTATCTGACCTTAAACATCTGGAGCATGCAACTGTTTAGTCATATCCCAGAAAAGCCTGTTGTTAAAAACCCTTTCACTCATGCAGCCTGTCCATAAACTTCAAAAAGTTAACCCTTTTATTCCCTCATCTTGTCCACCAACTTCCAGCAGGAAGCTGGTGGATAAGGTGTCAGAGTGAAAGGGTTAAGTTTTTGCATTGCTGTCACAGCTGACAATGCAGGATGCTGGCAGATAGGGTGAGGGAGTCAAAGGGTTAATCAGCGGGCAGGCTGGTTCTTATAAAAGAGACACGTACACTGGATCTTATATCTTGAGTTCAATCCCAGCACGCAACATTAAAAACTGGCCAGTTTGCTGCTCGTCTTAATGCTGCCTGCATGCTATTACCTGGTGACGTTAGATTAGTGTTCCATAGATCCTGTTCTCTACCTGCACCTCCCTTCTCCTTGCATTTCAAGACTGTGCCAGCACAGAACATTTTGCACAGGCTCAAGGAGTCTGCCAGATAACAGGTGACAGACTGGATGGAGTGTATATAACATTGTCAGAATGTGATGAAACCCTCTGGAATGAATTCTGAACCCCAATCGTACTAAGTTACTGTTATTATTATTGTAACAGTTATATTTGTTTAAAGCCCAGCCGACTGTGTAGAACCAAATCAGGGCTATAACCATTTCAAAACATACACAATACTTCAACAAGACAAGCAAAGGAAAAGAAAATAATTAAGTACACGTATCAATGTATTCAAGCACGTACTCTAAGGAGATGTCCCTGGCATTAATTACTCTATTTATTACACAGGGGATTTAAAAACCATACCTGAATACAAATTTAAACATAACTAAGGACACTTAAACATATATAAAAACAGGCCTAAATTATCTAAATCTGCTTCCGCATATCTCATCTCCCTAGAGCCAATAAAAAGCACCTGATATATGTACCCAATCCTAAGAGAAAGTACGCAACACTTTTATCGAACACAAACAGGTGAATGGAACAGCAAGGCACAAAATGCCAAAAAGAAACGACAGAAAGCAAAGCAACAAGACAGAAACAAAGAGAATGACAGAAAAGAGGAAATTTCCAGCACAGAATTTCAAGAAGGTGTGGATACTATTCATACTAAAAGAACCCCCGGCATCCCCACAAAGGCATCGCACTAAGTAGTAATCGCTCTTTCATCAGACCCTCGACTTCTTGAAGTTCTTCCTTTTACGTATATCAGGAGACCTTTTTTTTTCTTCAGATTTCTTTTATCCGATGGCAGATGTTAACGAGTGTTCCTGGTGAAAATCAGCTAACTAACGGCAGTGACAAACTTACCTTTGTCTTGATATCCTCTAGAGTTTCTCCCGTCTTTTTCATTCTCTTTTCCAGTCTCAGCTGTCTGGCTTTACGACATGGGGGTTTGCTGCTGTCCGGTCCTTCAGCTATAACAACATCAGTAATTCTGTTAGAGGGTTTACCAACATAATACCCAACATACATACACAGGACAGACACCATCATTCCTTTTACGTAACGCTAAGAGCAAGACACTTCTCCATTACCACTCCTGTCCAGCTCAGACTTTAATATGTCATCAAGGATCAACTATCATCCCATCACACTTCAAAACCTAACTTGTCCACAAGCTAAACGACCAACACAGCCTTACAATCAACTAACACCCCAGCACACTTCAAAACCTAACTTATACTATAGCTGATCTACACACCACACAACCAACACAGCCTTACAATCAACTAACACACCATCGCACATCAAAATCTTACTTGTCCACGAGCTAAACAACCAACACAGCCTTACAATCAACTAACACACCATCACACTTCAAAACCTAACTTGTCCACAAACTAAACTACCAACACAGCCTTACAATCAACTAACACACCATCACACTTCAAAACCTAACTTGTCCACAAACCAAACAACCAACACAGCCTTACAATCAACTAACACACCATCACACTTCAAAACCTAACTTGTCCACAAACCAAACAACCAACACAGCCTTACAATCAACTAACACACCATCACACTTCAAAACCTAACTTGTCCACAAACCAAACTACCAACACAGCCTTACAATCAACCAACACACCATCACACTTCAAAACCTAACTTGTCCACAAACCAAACAACCAACACAGCCTTACAATCAACTAACACACCATCACACTTCAAAACCTAACTTACAGCTGATCCGCACACCAAACAACCAACACAGCCTTACAATCAACTAACACACCATCACACTTCAAAACCTAACTTGTCCACAAACCAAACAACCAACACAGCCTTACAATCAACTAACACCCCAGCACACTTCAAAACCTAACTTACAGCTGATCCGCACACCAAACAACCAACACAGCCTTACAATCAACTAACACTTCAGCACACTTCAAAACCTAACTGGTCTATAAACCAACTAACCAACATGGCCTTACAATCAACTAACACCCCAGCACATTTCAAAACCTAACTGATCTACAAACCAAATAACCAATATAGCTTTACAAGCTACAGCCATTTTTTCCATGATAGTATGCACAGCATAAACATAACTGTCCCAATGGACACTGCTGTCCTTCAGATACAAAAAACATAGTAACATAAAGACCTACATAATCATCAGCAAGGTAGCCTACATGTGTCATTTCTTGTATGAAGTGTTTGTATCATGCTGTTGCCAATCATTTCTTGTACAAAGTGTTTGTATCATGCTGTTGCCAATCATTTCTTGTACAAAGCATTTGTATCATGCTGTTGCCAATCATTTCTTGTACAAAGTGTTTGTATCATGCTGTTGCCAATCATTTCTTGTACAAAGCGTTTGTATCATGCTGTTGCCAATCATTTCTTGTACAAAGCATTTGTATCATGCTGTTGCCAATCATTTCTTGTACAAAGCATTTGTATCATGCTGTTGCCAATCATTTCTTGTACAAAGCATTTGTATCATGCTGTTGCCAATCATTTCTTGTACAAAGTGTTTGTATCATGCTGCTGCCAATCATTTCTTGTATGAAGCATTTGTATCATGCTGTTGCCAATCATTTCTTGTACAAAGCGTTTGTATCATGGTACTGCCAATCATTTCTTGTATGAAGCGTTTGTATCATGCTGCTGCCAATCATTTCTTGTACAAAGTGTTTGTATCATGCTGCTGCCAATCATTTCTTGTATGAAGTGTTTGTATCATGCTGCTGCCAATCATTTCTTGTACAAAGTGTTTGTATCATGCTGTTGCCAATCATTTCTTGTACAAAGTGTTTGTATCATGCTGCTGCCAATCATTTCTTGTATGAAGTGTTTGTATCATGGTACTGCCAATCATTTCTTGTACAAAGCATTTGTATCATGCTGCTGCCAATCATTTCTTGTACAAAGCGTTTGTATCATGGTACTGCCAATCATTTCTTGTATGAAGCATTTGTATCATGCTGCTGCCAATCATTTCTTGTATGAAGCGTTTGTATCATGGTACTGCCAATCATTTCTTGTATGAAGTGTTTGTATCATGCTGCTGCCAATCATTTCTTGTATGAAGTGTTTGTATCATGCTGCTGCCAATCATTTCTTGTACAAAGTGTTTGTATCATGGTACTGCCAATCATTTCTTGTATGAAGTGTTTGTATCATGGTACTGCCAATCATTTCTTGTACAAAGTGTTTGTATCATGCTGTTGCCAATCATTTCTTGTATGAAGTGTTTGTATCATGCTGCTGCCAATCATTTCTTGTACAAAGCGTTTGTATCATGCTGCTGCCAATCATTTCTTGTACAAAGTGTTTGTATCATGGTACTGCCAATCATTTCTTGTATGAAGTGTTTGTATCATGCTGCTGCCAATCATTTCTTGTACAAAGCGTTTGTATCATGCTGCTGCCAATCATTTCTTGTACAAAGTGTTTGTATCATGCTGCTGCCAATCATTTCTTGTACAAAGTGTTTGTATCATGCTGCTGCCAATCATTTCTTGTACAAAGTGTTTGTATCATGCTGCTGCCAATCATTTCTTGTACAAAGTGTTTGTATCATGGTACTGCCAATCATTTCTTGTACAAAGTGTTTGTATCATGCTGCTGCCAGTCATTTCTTGTATGAAGTGTTTGTATCATGGTACTGCCAATCATTTCTTGTATGAAGTGTTTGTATCATGCTGCTGCCAATCATTTCTTGTATGAAGTGTTTGTATCATGGTACTGCCAATCATTTCTTGTATGAAGTGTTTGTATCATGCTGCTGCCAATCATTTCTTGTATGAAGTGTTTGTATCATGGTACTGCCAATCATTTCTTGTACAAAGTGTTTGTATCATGCTGCTGCCAATCATTTCTTGTATGAAGTGTTTGTATCATGGTACTGCCAATCATTTCTTGTATGAAGTGTTTGTATCATGGTACTGCCAATCATTTCTTGTATGAAGTGTTTGTATCATGGTACTGCCAATCATTTCTTGTATGAAGTGTTTGTATCATGCTGCTGCCAATCATTTCTTGTATGAAGTGTTTGTATCATGGTACTGCCAATCATTTCTTGTATGAAGTGTTTGTATCATGCTGCTGCCAATCATTTCTTGTACAAAGTGTTTGTATCATGCTGCTGCCAATCATTTCTTGTATGAAGTGTTTGTATCATGCTGCTGCCAGTCATTTCTTGTATGAATAATAAAAATTGTCCTTATCCTTATTTATTTGTTTAATATCATTAGAGGCCATCTTCTTGCAGTAGTTACACCTACTGCATTAAATTACAGAAAATTAAACTGTTATAAAAACTGCATTCCTTTTTGGAAAGTATAATGCTGATTAAGCCAATTGCACATATCTAATTAAGTAATTAAGTAAAATATATTGTCATTACTATCTTGCTTCCTGTACTATAATTTGTATAAATTTGTATAAAACAAAATTCGGACTTCAATATCTATCTATCATCTACTTATCTCTCTTGTTGTTGCACACACACACACACACACACACACACACACACACACACACACACACACACACACACACACACACACACACACTATCATCTTAAAGCACATATATGTGAATAAATGTTAATAGAAACACACACACACACATACACACACACACACACACACCACTGTCTAAAAGCACAATGTGAATAGATGTAAAAAGAAATATAGAATGTATACACACACACACACACACACACACACACACACACACACACACACACACACACACACACCACACACACACACAGATTCTCACACCCTCTTTCTGCGTATTACCTTTCCTTTTCACAGCACTATTCTCAGATTCCCCTTTGACCTTTTTCTTGGACACTTCAGATTCCGAGGTTTTCTGTGCTGCCGTCGAGTCATCCACCGTCCTGTCAATCTTAACGTCACTTGACGACAGCGACAAGTCACTTTTTCTGGTTGGCACAAAACTGTCCCCGCTGGGACCTTCGGCAGCCATGTCGCCGCCATCAAAGTCATCATTCTTCCCGCCAGGTTTCTGTCCCGTAATGAGGTATCGGTTGACTCTCTTGAGGACCTTCTTCTGTGATTTGGACATCCTGAAGTTGAGCGCCTCACAGCGGATGGTGTACATAGGGCAGCACGTCATGTTCATGGTGGGTTTGTAGCAGTACTTGCCACTCCTATCAAAGCAGCGGACAAACCAATGATCTCAGGTTACACAAAGAGTAGCAAACATACATCAATCATTGCGGCATTTCCCACAGACAGAATTCAGTTACCTGTGGCACTAGATACAAAGTAAGACAAGCCACTGATCTCAAGTTACAGAAAGAGAAGCAAACAGACATAAATCACTTTGGCACTTCCCACAGACAGGTTTCAATCTCACCTCTGGCGCTAGACACAAACAAGTAAGACAAGCTCATCATCATCATCATCAGTCCCGTAGTCTGGTTGACCGTTGGGGAACCACTGAAAATTTTGCAACCAACTTCCTCCACTCCTCACGGTCCTCAGCTTTCCGCAGAATGATATTCCATTCAAGGCCAGTCCACTCTCTGATATTGTCTTCCCATCTTTTTCTCTGTCTGCCTCTTCGTCTCCCTCCCTGAACTGTTCTCTGCAAGACGGTCTTGGCCAGTCCAGATGATCATGAGACGTGCCCGTACCACCTCAGTTTGCGTCTTTTCTCACTGAGGTCAGGAGGTCTTCATACAGCCCGATGGCGTTTTCGATTCGGGTTTTCACTTCCTTATTGGTTATATGATCTTTGTACGAGATACCAAGGAGTTTGCGGAAGCATCTCATCTCCATTGCCTGTATCCTTCTTTCAATGTCTGCTGTTATGGTCCATGTTTCGCATGCATACAAAAATATTGACATGACCAGGGAACGCATCAGTCTGATCTTGGAGCTGATAGCGATATTCTTGTCGTTCCAGATGACTTTTAGCTTGGTCATTGCAGCTGTGGTCTGGGCAATCCTGGAAAGTACTTCGGGCTTTGATCCTTCATCTGATACTATAGCTCCCAGATATTTAAATCTATGGACGGTCTCAAGTTTCTTGTTGTCTATGGTAATGTCAGTGCTGATGCCATTGGTATTATTTGTCATCAACTGGGTTTTCTCTGCACTGATCTGCATGCCATATGCTGTGGAGGCCTCATCAAGATGTTTTATCAAGCTGATCAGCTCTTGCTCTTGCCCAGCTAGTCCGTCAATGTCATCAGCAAAACGCAAGTTTGTGATTGTTCTACCTCCGATGCTGACTGTTCCCTCGTGGTCTTCAAGTGCATCAGGCATTATTCTCTCTAAGAAGATGTCTACCCCAGAAGACAAGCTACTGATCTCAACTTACAGAAAGAGTAGCAAACGTGTATCATTACTATCATTATAGTATCAATCACTGTGGCATTTCCCACAGAAAGGTTTCAATCAACTCTGGCACCAGACACAGTGTACGACAACCACTGATCTCAACTTACAGAATGAGTAGCAAACATGTATCATTACTATCATTATAGTATCAATCACTGTGGCATTTCCCACAGAAAGGTTTCAATCAACTCTGGCACCAGACACAGTGTACGACAACCACTGATCTCAACTTACAGAATGAGTAGCAAACATGTATCATTACTATCATTATAGTATCAATCACTGTGGCATTTCCCACAGAAAGGTTTCAATCAACTCTGGCACCAGACACAGTGTACGACAACCACTGATCTCAACTTACAGAATGAATAGCAAACAAGTATCATTACTATCATTATAGTATCAATCACTGTGGCATTTCCCACAGAAAGGTTTCAATCAACTCTGGCACCAGACACAGTGTACGACAACCACTGATCTCAACTTACAGAATGAGTAGCAAACATGTATCATTACTATCATTATAGTATCAATCACTGTGGCATTTCCCACAGAAAGGTTTCAATCAACTCTGGCACCAGACACAGTGTACGACAACCACTGATCTCAACTTACAGAATGAGTAGCAAACATGTATCATTACTATCATTATAGTATCAATCACTGTGGCATTTCCCACAGAAAGGTTTCAATCAACTCTGGCACCAGACACAGTGTACGACAACCACTGATCTCAACTTACAGAATGAGTAGCAAACATGTATCATTACTATCATTATAGTATCAATCACTGTGGCATTTCCACAGAAAGGTTTCAATCAACTCTGGCACCAGACACAGTGTACGACAACCACTGATCTCAACTTACAGAATGAGTAGCAAACATGTATCATTACTATCATTATAGTATCAATCACTGTGGCATTTCCCAAGAAAGGTTTCAATCTCACCCTGGCACTAGACACAGTGTACGACAACCACTGATCTCAACTTACAGAATGAGTAGCAAACATGTATCATTACTATCATTATAGTATCAATCACTGTGGCATTTCCCAGAAAGGTTTCAATCTCACCCCTGGCACTAGACACAGTGTACGACAACCACTGATCTCAACTTACAGAATGAGTAGCAAACAGTATCATTACTATCATTATAGTATCAATCACTGTGGCATTTCCCAGAAAGGTTTCAATCTCACCCCTGGCACTAGACACAGTGTACGACAACCACTGATCTCAACTTACAGAATGAGTAGCAAACATGTATCATTCATAATCACTGTGGCATTTCCCCAGAAAGGTTTCAATCTCACCCCTGGCACTAGACACAGTGTACGACAACCACTGATCTCAAATTACAGAATGAGTAGCAAACTGTATCATTCACTGTGGCATTTCCCACAGAAAGGTTTCAATCTCACCCCTGGCACTAGACACAGTGTACGACAACCACTGATCTCAAATTACAGAATGAGTAGCAAACGTGTATCAATCACTGTGGCATTTCCCACGAATAATGTTTCAATCCACCCTGGCACTAGACACAGTGTACAGACAACTCAACTGATCTCAGAATTCCATGGAGTATGCCAAATCTGTATCAAAATTCCAGTATTGTGGCATTTTCCCACATACAGTTTCAATGTTTTCAATCACAATTCTGGCATAGTACCACTCTAAGAATTCCATGTATGATTTGGATCCGAGTTCTTATTCTACACTCAAAATTCCAGTATATGTGTGATCCACTCTTATCTGCCAGCAATTCCATGTGTATGTGTGATCCACTCTATCTACCAGCAATTCCATGTTATGTGTGATCCACTCTTATCTGCCAGCAATTCCATGTATATGTGTGATCCACTCTTATCTACCAGCAATTCCATGTATATGTGTGATCCACTCTTATCTGCCAGCAATTCCATGTATATGTGTGATCCACTCTTATCTACCAGCAATTCCATGTATATGTGTGATCCACTCTTATCTAGCCAGCAATTCCATGTATATGTGTGATCCACTCTTATCTGCCAGCAATTCCATGTATATGTGTGATCCACTCTTATCTCCAGCAATTCCATGTGTATGTGTGATCCACTCTTATCTGCCAGCAATTCCATGTGTATGTGTGATCCACTCTTATCTACCAGCAATTCCATGTATATGTGTGATCCACTCTTATCTGCCAGCAATTCCATGTATATGTGTGATCCACTCTTATCTGCCAGCAATTCCATGTGTATGTGTGATCCACTCTTACTGCCAGCAATTCCATGTGTATGTGTGATCCACTCTTACCTGCCAGCAATTCCATGTGTATGTGTGATCCACTCTTATCTGCCAGCAATTCCATGTGTATGTGTGATCCACTCTTATCTGCCAGCAATTCCATGTGTATGTGTGATCCACTCTTATCTGCCAGCAATTCATATTATGTGTGATCCACTCTTATCTGCCAGCAATTCCATGTATATGTGTGATCCACTCTTATCTGCCAGCAATTCCATGTATATGTGTGATCCACTCTTATCTACCAGCAATTCCATGTGTATGTGTGATCCACTCTTATCTGCCAGCAATTCCATGTTATGTGTGATCCACTCTTATCTGCCAGCAATTCCATGTATATGTGTGATCCACTCTTATCTACCAGCAATTCCATGTGGTGATCCACTCTTATTACGCCATGCAATTTCCATATTACACAATTCATGATATTTATACTTATTGACATGTCATTTTCTGTTTGTGTGATCCATTTTTCTGATGGATTCATGTGTGTATTTATTGATGTGTTCTATATATAATCACTCTCATCTGCATGTGTGTGTGTGGTGTTGTGTTGTGTGTTGTGTGTGTGTGTGTGTGTTGTGTGTGTTGTTGTGTGTGTTTGTTTGATGTTGTGTGGTGTGTGTGTGTGTGTGTGTGTGTGTGTGTGTGTGTGTGTGGTGTGTGTGTGTTGTTCGTGAATGTAATCCACTCTCATCTGCCATGTTGTGTGTGATGTGTGTGTGTGTGTGTGTGGGTGTGGTGTGTGTGTTCGTGAATGTAATCCACTCTCATCTGCCAGTGTGTGGTGTGTGTGTGTGTGTGTGTGTGTGTGTGTGTGTGTGTGTGTGTGTGTGTGTGTGTGTGTGTGTGATCCACTCTCATCTGCCAGCAATTCTGTATCTATGTGATCCACTCTTATCTGCCAGCAATTTGATACATATCATTATATGTGGTCCACTCTATCTGCCAGCAATTCCATGCATACATGTGATCCACTCTTATCTGCTAGCAATTATATATATGTACTCTTACCTGCCAGCAATTCCATATCTAAGTGATCCACTCTTATCTGCCAGCAATTTTATACATGTGATCCACTCTTATAGATCTGCCAGCAATTCGATACATGTGATGTATTCTTATCTACCAGCAATTCTATACATGTGATCTACTTTTATCTGCCAGCAATTCCATATCTGTGTGATCCACTCCTACCTGCCAGCAATTCTATATTGATGTGATCCAGTCTTATCTGCCAGCAATTATATTATTTATGTGATGCACTACTATCTGCCAGCAACTCTATATTTATGTGATCCACTCTTTTCTGCCAGCAATTCTACATGTATGTGATCCACTCTTATCTGCCAGCAATTCCATATACATGTGTGATCCACTCTTATCTGCCAGCAATTCAATATTGATGTGATCCACTCCTATCTACCAGCAATTCTATATGTATGTGATCCACTCTTATCTGCCAGCAATTCAATATTGATGTGATCCACTCTTATCTGCCAGCAATTCAATATTGATGTGATCCACTCTTATCTGCCAGCAATTCTATATTATGTGATCCACTCTTATCTGCCAGCAATTCTATATTATGTGATCCACTCTTATCTGCCAGCAATTCAATATTGATGTGATCCACTCTTATCTGCCAGCAATTCTATATTATGTGATCCACTCTTATCTGCCAGCAATTCTATATTATGTGATCCACTCTTATCTGCCAGCAATTCAATATTGATGTGATCCACTCTTATCTGCCAGCAATTCTATATTATGTGATCCACTCTTATCTGCCAGCAATTCAATATTGATGTGATCCACTCCTATCTACCAGCAATTCAATATTGATGTGATCCACTCCTATCTGCCAGCAATTCTATATTTATGTGATCCACTCCTATCTACCAGCAATTCTATATTTATGTGATCCACTCCTATCTACCAGCAATTCTATATTTATGTGATCCACTCCTATCTGCCAGCAATTCTATATTTATGTGATCCACTCCTATCTGCCAGCAATTCTATATTTATGTGATCCACTCTTATCTGCCAGCAATTCTATATTTATGTGATCCACTCCTATCTGCCAGCAATTCTATATTTATGTGATCCACTCCTATCTGCCAGCAATTCTATATGTATGTGATCCGCTCTTATCTGCCAGCAATTATATATTGATGTGATCCTCTCTTATCTGCCAGCAATTATATATTCATGTGATCCACTCCTATCTACCAGCAATTCTATATTTATGTGATCCACTCCTATCTACCAGCAATTCTATATTGATGTGATCCACTCTTATCTGCCAGCAATTCTATATTGATGTGATCCACTCTTATCTGCCAGCAATTATATATTGATGTGATCCGCTCTTATCTGCCAGCAATTCTATATTGATGTGATCCACTCTTATCTGCCAGCAATTCTATATTGATGTGATCCACTCTTATCTGCCAGCAATTCTATATTGATGTGATCCGCTCTTATCTACCAGCAATCATCTGAACCTATGCAAAACCCTCTGCACTGGCAAGATCTTGAAATCAGAAGAGGGTGAGGTACCTATGAAACACTAAGCTGACACCACTAGAATGATGGAAACATTCAGATGGGCAACCAACAGGCCTGTTTTTTAATGTTGCGGGCTGGAAGTATTCATTTAATCATGAGTACAACTCATTTCAATATCACATTATGAATCCACATGGAAATTCATTAGGGCAATCACAGGCACACAAAAAAAGACATAAAAATACAAGCCTGCAAAAGCAATGAGTCGCCACTAAAATCAATGCCAGATTACCGCATATCCTGCTTGTGTTTGCAGTAGTGAGTAAAAAGTTATCTCACAGATGTCCTGAAAACTCACTCAGTCATACTCTATGATGTGATTGCCTCACCAGGCCACAGCGATCACAAGCATACTTGTATATACCATTTATGTGTCATTCAATTAGTTTCAATTACGTTTTGTGGTAGATTCCTGTCATCAATTAAAAAAAAAGTCAGTGATAAACAATAACTTGTAAGTTATTCTAAACAGAAAAGTTTAAATGAAAAATGCCCAAAACGAAAAGAGAGAGCAAAAAGACTTGGAAAGAAACAAACACACAAACAAAAATCCAGTTCGGTCAGAAAGGTATGATGCTGAAATAAGAGCAGAGTTTTACCATATTCATATGATATTATTTACCAAACAAAAATCTTTTACTTGCCTCAACATTACTTCAAGGGCTTAATCAGTTAATGTACCGACTGGCTTTGACTATCCTACTCAGTCATAGGCTGGAATTTCATACACTGATACAGTTACCAATATAGTTGCTATAAATATCTATGGTCAAATGTGTGATTTACCACCAATCTGTATTACTAACTGCACTTTGATTATCATCACCATCTGAACGACATCACTACAAGTACAACAGTAGAAGTATGAAAGATATCTATATGATTATGCCTTATATTAACCCTTTGACTCCCACACCCTTTCCACCAGCTACTCAACCCTTTGACTCCCGCACCCTATCCACCAGCTACTTAACCCTTTGACTCCTACACCCTATCCACCAGCTACTTAACCCTTTGACTCCTGCACCCTATCCACCAACTACAAAAACTTGACCCTTTGACTCCCTCACCCTATTCACCAGTTAATTGACTCTTTGACTTTTTCACCCTATTCACCAGCTACTTGACCCTTTGAGTTTGACTTCCTCACCCTATCCAGCAGCCTCCTACAGGAAGCTGGTGGATAGGGTTAGGAAGTCAAAAGGAAGCTGGTAGACAGAGTGAGGGAGTCAAAGGGTTAAGTTTTTGTTTTGCCGGCATGGTTGACAATGCAGGATGCTGGTGCGGGAGTAAAAGGGTTAAAATTAGCAAGACTACAACACTTGAAGCATGAAAGGTATCTATAATTGCCATGAGTATGCCTTACATTACAATTAGCATTGCATGGCTTGCAGCTGTTGTATTGGGTATACAATGTATGGTCTTCTGAACAGACTTCCCTTTGATGCACATTTTACTACAATTTAACCCTTCGACTCATCATCATCATCATCAAGTGCCTTGCCACATGGCATTGGCGATCATGGCCCTCCATATGCATCTGTCCCTTGTTGCTGCAAGCACATCTACCACCCTCTCTGTCTTCAGCCACTCTGCAAGTCCGTCCAATATTTTTTTCCCTGGGTCTACCTGGTGCTCTCTTTCCCTCCAGCTTTCCTGTTGTGACCAGGTGCTCCAATTCCCCTTTTCTCATAAAATGGCCTATAAATGTTGCCTGTCTTTTCCTAATCTTCCTAATGAAACTTCTTTAGTCTGCCTCCATCAAGACTGCCTCTATTGTTTTCTTTGCTGTCCATGGAACTCTCAACATTCTTCTCAGAAACCACATCTCGGCTGCCTCAATCTTGTTCTGGCTTTGCTTGTTGACTGTTCACGTCTCACAACCATGGTGGATAGGGTGAGGGAGTCAAACTGAAAGGTTAACTTTTTGCTTTGCTAGCATGGTTGGCAATGCAGGATGCTGGTGGATAGGCTGCAGGAATCAAAGGGTTAACCACTTAATGACTCATTCAGCATTCTAATTTCTAACAGTGGCAGAACAACTGCAAGTCATAGCGATACATTTTGGAATACACAGTTTACAACTCACAGTTAATCCAAAGCTATGAAAAGCTTGACAAAAATCAATCAAAAGCAAAACAAAACAAAACAAAAAAGGTAATTAAAAAAAAAGCAGACACAAGCAGTAGTTTAAACATTCACTGACAGATGGACAGAAACACAAGTACACATCCACAGGAAAAAAACAGAAACATACACATACACACACACACACACACACACACATAGTCACACACACACACACACACACACAAACACACAGTCACACACACACACACACACACACACACACACAGTGACACACATACACACACACAAACATCCATACCAACCCCTATTGTCTCTTTATCATTAGAGGGAGAGGTTAATGGAGGGACACCTCACCTTCTCCATCCTCTGTCAATCAGATCCTGATAGTCCTGCACTGTCAAGGTGTGGGACCACATGCCTGATCACAGAAAACAAACAACAGCTTCAATGCAACAACTCTACCACTTAGACTTATCAACCCTTTGACTCCTGTACCTTGTTCACCAGCATCCTGCACTGTCAACCACACCAGCAAAGCAAAAACTTAACCCTTTGACCTCTCATCCTATCTAACAGCTTTTTGGTGGATAGGGTGAGGGAGTCAAATGATAAGGTGAAGGAGTCAAACTCAAAGGGTTAAGTTTTTGCAAATGGGGGATAAGGAGCTGGAGTCAAAGGGTTAAAGTGTTTAATTTGTGTCAGTGTGCCCGATATCTCTGTTGACCTGGTGCGTTTGTCAACGTGGGAATGCAGGACAATAATTAATGTCTCAAACAACAACACATTTTCTCAATCAACTTCTTTCTCACTCCCTCTCCCCACCCCCCCCCTCTCCTGACCTTCACCCTTCCATTCTCTTCTCCCACCGATCCTCCCTGTATCTCCCCTTCCACCTCCCTCTGTCTCTTGTCACCTTGTGTGGTGACAAGTGCTAGTGAGAGACAACAAGACCAGTATTGCAGATGAAAATTATTCAATAATTAACGCACATTCAGATTACCAATGTATCTCATCTGCATCATTTAACATGAAAATTGCAAAATGATGCACAGATTTGCAGCACATTTTCTACGTCTCGTTAGTGGCCACAGAATCTGAATCAAGTTTTCACAATGCCGTAACGATGATGACGACTGGGATTGGGATGATGATCAGAATGCTATGGAGTTCTGTTCTGGATTGAGACTGAGTGAGATGACAGTACTCTACCCTTACTTTTAATACATCCTGGCAATAACCAGGTCTGAGATATATATACAGATATCTCTGGTGTTAATCTGAAACATTCTCAGCAACATCTTTAATGAAACATCCATGAACTTCCAAGTCTTCTGGGGGTTTTTCTTTCTTTTCTTTTATTCTTCCTGGGGGTTTTTTCTTTTCTTTTATTGTTGTTTAAAGCCCAGCCGACTGCAAAGAGCCATATCAGGGCTATAAGTATAACCGCTTCAAAACACACAAAACTTCAACAAGAAAAAAAAAAGAGAGAAAAGAAAATGAAGTACACATATCATCAATCGATTCAATGCATTTGTGCACATAATCAAAGGACATGCCCCCGGTGTAGGACCATTCTGTCCGACTTATCACACAGGGGAGATTTAAAAAACACACCTGAATACAAAATACATAAGCATAGTGCATACATAAGGACACCAAAACATATAATATAAAAACAGGCATAAATTACCTAAAAGTAAAATTGCTTCCACATATCGCACCTCCTTAGAGCCAAAAATGCACTTAATTATTAATACATGTACCCAATTATCAATGCGAAGAAAAAGTATTTAAGACTTTATCGAAAAGATACATGTGAATGGAACATTAAGTCAGAAAATAAGTAGAAATGACAGAAAGCAAGGCAACAAGGCAGAAACAAAGAGAGTGACAGAAAAGAGGAAATTCAAATGAACCCATAGCACAGTAATCCCTGGGTAAGAGCCAGTTGGAGCTGAAAAGTAACAAACTGTGTATTTTGTTCCTGCTGTTAATGTTGATGTGTTTGGGAAATAAAACTAAACACTAATTTTATTTTTTACTTGTATTGATATCTGGCAACATCTTGTTCCTGTCTCTTGTATCTCCTTCCCTCCCCCTATATAATAGACTCCTCTCTCTCCAAACTCACACACATCCCCACACCCCATTCAAATATGTGTGTATGCATGTGGCATGTTCCAGTACATGTGTCCATATCAGAAGGAGGCCCTGGACTGGGAGAAGGAGAACAAGCATTTAACTGTGACTACTGTGATAAAAAAAAGAAAGAAAGAAAGAAAACAGGCTGTCAGCTCTATTGCCACACATACTCTAGACAGAAACCCACCTGATACATAAAGCCTATAGTATAACCAACAGAGCACACCAGTTCTGATCCACTGCTGTGAACAAGGTACTATAAATAGATTCTACCAATTTCACTAGCCAACATATCTCAGTTTACAGGATGTGAAATGTTTTGAGAAAGTTCTGAAGACGAATGCCTTCATATTAAGCCAAATTATGGCTTGCATACTTAAAAGCGTTGGCTTCAATAGTTTTCTTCTCATACATTTTGCTCCTGTTGATGCTTACAGTTACACAACTTGACCAACACTAAAATAATTTGTAGGAATTATTTAAGCAAATACTGAAATAGTGAATGCAATATACGCAAATGACACACTCACTATGTGCATAATCTTTCAGCAGTAACTTATACGCAACACAAAAAATTCTAAGAGAAATACTTCACCATATTAATCTACTGATCTATTAGCACAAAACTAGGAGAAGCCGGTGGTCACCCCACCTGACTAATATTAGTAATAATCTTTGAAAAACTTGTTTTCCTTGACAACTGTCATCACATTACGATCATCAACTGAAGACAGTATTCTAATTTCAGTTATCAGTAAAACAACATACCATGAGAATAATTTGTATCGGAAGAGCCGCAGTAACCACAGCGATAACGTTCATGTTCAGCAAAATATTCGACGATGCTTCTATCTCTGTTCCTCGCCATTTTGCTAAATTCGGAAGCAAGCACAGTCACAGTGCAAGGGCTGTAACTCTCAGAGCGAAAAAACAGAAATTGGCACGACGCTTTGCTTGTCTGCTACAATCTTCAATTATTTTTTGTTCTTTTGTCAGTCAGAAAACACTGGTAACGGTGTCGTGTTGAGAAAGAAGATACGATTTGTTTAAGTGAGGGCACATACGTCCATTCCAGTAACGATGAATAAAATAATGATCACACCTCGGCGAAAATTCGAGACAGCATATAAAGAAGTTAAGAAGTAAGTGAAAGAACTGAGTGTTGCTTTCACCTCGGTTTAAATTTGTACATAATCGCTCAGAAAGTTCATACCGTAGCTAGTAATAGGTCAGAGGGTAGGTGGCATTGTTAGCATTATCCTTTCTTTAAATACAATAATGAGGTGAAACCCGATGAAATGGGGGTGCGTCATGCGTACTCCCCAGCCACATTTATAATTTATCTTACCTGTGGCATAATGATACTCATACTCATAGCCAGGACCGTCATTGCTAAGTCTCACACACCCAAGAGCCCATCCGACTTATCCAAGGGCCCACCACCTAGCAGAGAGGGTCTAACCACATCCATGATCCATCTTGAGTTGTAGAACCAGGCCCATAGCCCCCAAGGCCACCGGTGTTACAGATTATGTTTAATCGATGCACTTTTATCTTGACATAAGATGTTAATTGTATGTGTCATGATGAAGTACCAGCAACATGCGGATTGGTTAGCAGTGAGTTGCCATCACTCACAGAATGTGAAGCCTTTGTGTCCAGGGATCAAGGTCATCTTTAGTTATTTGAATTTGAATGTAAAGGTGATTCAAAATTTTATCAGCTCTTTTTAAAACTGTGCTTGTCAAAGTGAGGTTTGGATAATGTAGTGGCCATCTCACATTCAGGCTGCATAAGTCTGAATCGGGGTAACTGGCAGAAAAAAATCTTGTGCATGTTTTCACATCTAGCCTCACCAGGCAGGCCACTGTTTTTTGGATTCAAGATTTTAAATCTCTCGTTTCAGTCCCAGCCTGCATGTGTAAAAGTTGGCCTGTTCACTGCCCATTTTAATACTTCCATCCTTATAATAATAATAATAATAATAATTACAATATTTATATAAGCGCAAAATCTTGATAAAATCAAATCTAAGCGCTGAAACAGACCATACACACGCAGGCACACACACGCACGCATACACACACACACACACACACACACACACACACACACACACACACACACACACACACACACACACACACAGCATGGCTATAAATGGAGAGAAAGAATAAAAGCAATGGAAAATTATAGAGAGCATATTATCATCATCATCATCATTCATCAGGTGCCCTGCCGCATTGGCGTTGGCGACCATGGACTTCCAACCATCTCTATCTCTCATTGCCCCCAGCAACTCCCCCACCCTCTCATCCCCATCCACTCTGCAAGTCCGTCCAGCATTCTCTCCCTGGGTCTACTGGTGCTCTCTTTCCCTCCAGCTTTCCTGTTGTGACCAGGTGCTCCAAATCCCCCTTCCTCATTAAATGGCCTATAAATGTTGCTTGTCTTTTCCTAATCTTCCTTATGAGTGATCTACTTGTGTCTGCCTCCATCAAGACTGTCTCGTTTGTTTTCTTTGCTGTCCATGGAACTCTCAACATTCTTCTGAGAAACCACATCTCGGCTGCCTCGATCCTGCTCTGGCTTTGCTTGCTGACTGTCCACGCCTCGCATCCGTACAACAGTATTGGTTCTATATAACATTCAAGGACTCTCTTTCTGATGTTAATTGATAGGCACTTGTTGGTAAGAATGCTTGTCATCTTCTTGAATGCTGTTTTGGTTTGGCCGATTCTGCCAGCTATTTCTGATGTGCATCTGCCGTCTGATGAAATGACCGTTCCCAGGTATTTGAACTTATTAACCTGTGTCAAGGTTGTACCATTTGCTGTTACTTTGCAGGAGGGGATTTCATGTTTTTTACTGATCACCATGACTTCTGTCTTCCTGCTGTTTAGTTCCAACCCCTTACCTTTGCTTTCTGTTTCTAGTATATTCACAAGGTTTTGTAGGTCCCTTTCATTTTCTGCAATTAGCACGGTGTCATCTGCGTACCGAATGTTGTTTATCATTTTCTCTCCAACCTTTAATCCAGGGTCTTCTTCTAGGTTTCTCATGATGTTTTCGCTATATAGTGAAAACAGATCTGGTGACAAAACACAACCCTGTCTGACTCCTCTTTTGATGTTTTGAAAAGAGCTTATATTGTTTTCTATTCTCATTGCAGCTGTTTGTTCCCAGTACATATTCCTGATTATTCGTAGATCTTTTCCATCAACATTGAGTCTCTCCAGTCGGTTGATCAATTCATCATGTCGTACCCGATCGAAAGCCTTGGTATAGTCAACAAAGCATAAATACAAATCCTTATTCATCTCAATTGACCTCTCTATGATAGTTCTTAGGATGTATATGGCATTAATAGTTCCTTTCCCCTCCACAAATCCACACTGTTCTTCTGCTATTTCTCTTTTGATTCTATTCCTTGTCCTCATCATGATTATTCTTAACAGGATTTTTGTTACATGACTCATCAAACTGATTGTGCGATGGAGTTCGCATTCTATAGCCCCTGTCTTCTTTGGAAGTGCAATGAAAATTGATTTTGACATATGTTTGGGGATTTTTCCAGTGTCATAAATTTCATTTAGGAGGACTGTTATTTTTCTATGCCAAATTCCTCCAGGGCTTCAATCATCTCTGTAGTAATGTTGTCTGGTCCTGGGGCTTTTCCTGGTTTCATCTTTTTCAGTGCTGCTCTAACTTCATCTTTCATTATGGAGCATATTATATACAATTATATATTACAATGCGATTCCCTCCGAGTGGAGACAGGCTGCAGAGGGGGTTGAGTGAGGTCAGGGTTTTATGCAGAGGAGAAAAGGTGAGTTTTGAGAGCGGACTTGAAGGAGACAAAAGTAGGTTGCTGACGGACTGAGAGAGGAAGTTTGTTCCAGGAGAGTGGACCAGAAACAGAGAAGGCTCGTGGACCATAGGTATTGAGCTTAGTGCGTGGAAAGCGAAAAGTCAGAGGATCGGAGGTAGAGCGGAGGGTACGTGAGGGAAGATAGATCTCAAGTAGGCTTAACAGGTAATCGGGGGCTGCGTTATTCAGGCTTTTGTAGCACATGGTGTCTATTTTGTTCTGTATGCGCTTTGATACAGGGAGCTAGTGAAGTTGTGCCAGGAGAGGAGATATGTGGTCAGCTTTTTTCTTTTTGAGTACAAGGCGTGCAGCATTGTTTTGAATGCGCTGTAGGATGTGAATGGTGGAGGCAGGAAGACCAGACAGGAGTGAACTGCAATAGTCAATGCGAGACATTATGAAGGAGAGAACGAGTTTTGCAGTTGTTTCGACAGAAAGATACTTCCTGATCAGGCTTATACGATGGAGGTGATAGTAGCAAGATCTGGCAGTTTGAGAAACAAAGTTGTTCATGGAGAGGGTAGAGTCAATGCAGACACCAAGGTTTTTAGCTGAATCAGAAATTGGGACTGATGTGTTACATAATGGGAGAGAAAGAGGAGGCAGCTGAGAAAGTTTCTGACGGGTGCCAATGAGGATAGCTTCTGTCTTGTCGTCGTTAAGCTGAAGTTTATTGTATGTTATCCAGTTCTTAATGTCCGAGTAACACTCAGTGGTACGAGTCAAGAGGCGCTGTATATTGTCAGGTGAGTCACTGTCTTGAAGTTGGGTGTCATCAGCATAGAAGTGGTGTTTTATAGAGTGGGAGTTGATGATGGTGGACAGGGGGGAGGGTAAAGAGTGAAAAGAACAGGGCCAAGGACAGATCCTTGTGGAACACCACAGGTCAGGTATGCAGGTTGAGAGTAAGTGCCATTGATGAGAACAGTTTGTTTTCTGTTTGATAGATATGAAGTGAACCAGGAGAGAGCAATGTCAGAGATGCCTTCTTGTCAGCTAAGTGTTTTATAGTTCCCTTCTACACCTCCTCCCCATTTCATGACCTTCCCAGTGCGCAGAGGTTTGCACAGGCTCAGGACGTGTGCCAGATAATAGCTGACAGACTTGGGTGGAGTGCATATGGAATTGTTTGAGCGTGATGAATCCTCTTGAACAAACTCTAAATTTCACACACAAAGCCAGAACAAGATTGAGGCAGCCAAGATGTGGTTTCTAAGAAGAATGTTGAAAGTTCCATGGACAGCAAAGAAAACAAACGAGACAGTCTTGATGGAGGCAGACACAAGTAGATCATTCATAAGGAAGATTAGGAAAAGACAGGCCATATTTGTAGGCCATTTTATGAGGAGAGGGGAATTAGAGCACCTGGTCACAACGGGAAAGGTGGAGGGAAAGAGAGCACCAGGTAGACCCAGGGAAAAAATATTGGACGGACTCGCAGAGTGGCTGAGGACAGAGAGGGTGGAAGATGTGCTTGTGGCAACAAGGGATAGATACATAAGGAGGGCCATGATCGCCAGTACCATGTGGCAAGGCACTTGATGATGATGATGACCCATCTGTGAATGGGAGTCTGATACTGATCAGCGATGGGGAAGGTAGAGCAGTGAGGGAGGGGAGTTGCATACACCTCCACAGATAGTGATGTTACATACCACTTCATCAGCCACCTGGTCAAGTAATTGGGATGTAGACATGCGACATGTTTGTTGTGCATATTATGTCATGCTGGATAAGTGCTGTGTTGCATGTGTGTATGTTTCTGCGTGCATGTGGGTGTATGTGTACACGGAAATGATTGATGAGGTCTGTGACAGCTTTTATTCACTTTGCCAATTCAAATACAAGCCTGTGGTTGTGTGTAGTGTGGTCCCTGGCAGTCATTGTCTGTATAATGTTGAACAGGTGGTGAAACCAGAATGCAGTGAGATAAAATGATTGCTTATGAGCTGCTGCAACCCTTGTGTCTTCTACTTTGAGTCCTGGATAATCTGCTTGTCTGTAACAGAGGATGCCCTGTGAACAGTGACCAGCTGCCCACACATGATGTCCTGTAAACAATGACCAGCTGCCCACAAAGGATGTCCTGTAAACAATGACCAGCTGCCCACAGAGGATGCCCTGTGACCAACAACCAGCTGCCCACAAAGGATGCGCTGTGAACAATGACCAGCTGCCCACACAGGATGCCCTGTGAACAATGACCAGCTGCCCACAGAGGACGCCCTGTGAACAATGACCAGCTGCCCACAGAGGACGCCCTGTGAACAATGACCAGCTGCCCACAGAGGACGCCCTGTGAACAATGACCAGCTGTCCACACAGGATGCCCTGTGAACAATGACCAGCTGCCCACACAGGATGCCCTGTGAACAATGACCAGCTGCCCACACAGGATGCCCTGTGAACAATGACCAGCTGCCCACACAGGATGCCATGTGAACAACGACCAGCTGCCCACAGAAGATGCCCTGTGAACAATGACCAGCTGCCCTCAGAAGATGCCCTGTGAACAACGACCAGCTGCCCACGGAAGATGCCCTGTGAACAACAACCAGCTGCCCTCAGAAGATGCCCTGTGAACAATGACCAGCTGCCCACAGAAGATGCCTTGTGAACAACAACCAGCTTCCCTCAGAAGATGCCCTGTGAACAACAACCAGCTGCCCTCAGAAGATGCCCTGTGAACAATGACCAGCTGCCCACAGAAGATGCCTTGTGAACAACAACCAGCTGCCCACAGAGGGTGCCCTGTGAACAACAACCAGCTGCCCTCAGAAGATGCCCTGTGAACAACATCCAGCTGCCCTCAGAAGATGCCCTGTGAACAACGACCAGCTGCCCACAGAAGATACCCTGTGAACAACAACCAGCTGCCCTCAGAAGATGCCATGTGAACAATGACCAGCTGCCCACAGAAGATGCCATGTGAACAACAACCAGCTGCCCACAGGGAATGCCCTGGTGGGTGACAACTAGTAGAACTAGCCACTGCTTTCCAGAGCATGAAGGCAAAGAGTAAAAATGTGTGTAGGAATTGTGTTGGAAGTCTTCTGAATGAGAAAGGAGGGGGACGTCAAGGGAAAGTGGGGGAGGGGAAGCAAATGACAGATAGACAGAGACAGAGAGAGATTCCTTTTATGTTTTGTACTTCTGACCCACAGCAGTTGCTTGCAAGAAAATAAGAAAAAAAAGGAAAAAAAAGTCTCATACTTGTGGTACAGGTAATGTCCCAAACCTACTGGCTGACGGCATGATAAGAAGTTTACAGTTTAACTACAAGTACATACCATGCAGTCACAGTACAGAATCAAATTCCATGATACCTTCAGTTTCATTAACACACACACACACACACACACACACACACACACACACACACACACACACACACACACACACACACACACACATGACACACACGGTCATAAATATTGCGCGCACGCGCGCACACACACACACACTCATACATATTGTGCGCACATGCACACACATACACACACATACACACACACACACACACACACACACACACACACACACACTCACTCATTCACTCATACATATTGTGCGCACACACACGCACACACACACGCACACACACACACGCACACACACACACACACACACACACACACACACACACACACACACACACACACACACACATTCTCTCTCTCTTTCTCATCATGATGACAAAAAATAGGACAATACAAATAAATAAGAATGAAAAAAAAAAGGAAGAAAAAAGGGCTTAGCATGTGATTTTCTAAGTATTAGGGTATGTTGAATTAGAGCAAGCTGTACTGAATTCCACAAAAGTGTACCAACATGGCGCAGTCTCCTTCCAGGAGTGGCCTCAGGGCAGCAAGACTTTTTGGCTCCATGGGGAGCTTTAACCCATTTCAGCCTGAACAAAAATTTTCTAAGTCCAGCCAGTGGCCTGAAGGCACAGCAGGCTCATCAAGTCTCTAGCCTGAGGCATTTCTGAGTAAACTGACAGTTTTTAGGGCAGGTCGGATTTTTTTTTACATTTGCAGCAATAGTTGTAAAAGGTGACCAAAACAACTTATATAGGAATGTTCAGAACTGATTTTTGCATTTCCTTATGTAAAAATTTAGTTGAAAAGGCAAAAAGAAATACAAGTAAAATAAGGTGGAAAACGGGATTTTTTCCCCTTTTTTTACTTTTAACATAAAAATTGGCATAGAAGAAGGTATATTTAATGCAGAACACATGCTCATAAAATTTGCAGAATTTATTTCTCTATGAAAGAAAAAAAGAATTGTATGATTTGATTCAGTACTTTGGGAAATATTTCAAATTTAATAACACCACCCATCTACACGAAAATGTTTCACAGGATGATATCTTTTTTGTGTCAGTGTATGATTCTCTTTTGCTTTTTGCCATTTAAGTGAAATATTTCATTTATTGTAAGCTGTAGGTATGCTCAGGAAGATAACAAGAGCAATCATTTAAAAAAAAAAATGATTGGGACAGATATAATTGTGACAGTATCATAACAGTAAGACAGCTTTCTTTCAATATTCTATCAACTGTCAAAGTTCACATACCTGTTTTCTTTGAAAATTCTCCTTTGTGGTTGGCTGATGAAACCTAAAATAGTAATACACACTCTTTTTCTTTACACATCGCCATCATGTTTGGGTACAAACTGCAATGTGCATCACACACATGCCTCAATGTTTTGTTGTTGTTTTTCTACATGTCACTCCTTTTGTTTTTCACACACTGACAGTCTTTACTGTTCCTGGAAGACTGCAACTGTTCGTGAAAAATTGGCAACCACATCTGTTCATTAAAATTTCCTTCATTTAAAAAAATTAATAATAAATAAAAAATAATCTAAATAAAAAAAATCTAACATCCACTGAGAAAATAACACACACAAACAACACTTTTATTTTGTCACTACTGTCCATCATTATCAAGTGGAGGAGCAGCTGCTTGACCACATCACGAGCGTTATTGTGGAAGCGAAGGTGCTCCATCAAGCAATGTTGGTGCACAGGCACACGGCATCTCACGCAGCCAAAGTTCGTCTGGCCCGAGCGTCCAGGTTGCCGTCTGCACACATCACAGGCTTTCCTCCTCTCGAAGATGCACTCCAGCCTGTGGTCAAGAGTGCCCTGTCTGGGTGCGTGGGCAACAGGGGGAGCTCTGGTTGTCGTTGTCGTCACCAGCTGATGGGCCACATCTTCAAGAAAATGTTGAAATTTGGGCCATATCCTCCTGGCTGCAGCGTCACCCAGGTGAAACTGGCCACAACATACGCATTGTGCATGCTGACCATCAGATGGTGGAAGAAGATGCGACGCCACCATTTCCAGGAGTGGTGCCTGATCAGATAGTACTGCACCATCTGATCACTCACGTCCACCCCTTTCATGTTCTTCTGGTAGTCTGCCAGTGCTTTGCGGACTACCACTTCTTCCCTGGCGGCTTGCCCTTGACGGCTGACAGTTCCCCTGTCCAGTGGGTCGCGGTAGTTAGACAGAACACATACTGGCTTTGTGTCCTGCCAGTGCACGAACAGAAGACTGTCTTTCTGCGCCACCTGGAACTGGTGCCTTGGTAGGTTTGGTCGGTTTTTCGCTGGCACGATGGCAGCAGGAAGGCCTTTCCGGTTCGTCCGGACTGTGCCGCATGCCTGAATTCCCAGGTGCTTCAGGTCTTCCATCAGCTGCACACTGGTGAAATAGTTGTCAGAAAACACCTGGGAATTCGTATGCTGGAGAGGCACATGCATGTCCATGACCGGTAGCAAAGGCCATGCTCCGCCACTCATTGATCCCTGCCGGTGTGAACTTGGAAGTTCACAGTGTAGCCGGTGTCGCTCTCAGCTAGGGTCCACAGTTTTACCCCCCACTTGATGGGTTTGATTGGGGGGGGGGGGGGGGTACTGGCGAAAAGACAGCCGGCCTTTGAACTTCACCATGGTTTCGTCCACAGTGTAGCAGGGACCTGAAATAATAATAATAATAATAATAATAATATATTTTATTTATATAGCGCAAAATCTTGATAAAATCAAATCTAAGCACTGAGCGTATACATACATACATACCTACATACATATGAGCGTATACATGCATACATACATGCATACATACTTACATACATAAATCTAAGCTGAGCGTATACATGCATACATACATACATACATAAATCTAAGCGTATACATACATACATACATACATACGTACGCACATGCATACATAATAATTACAATATTTATATAGCGCAAATCTCGACAAAATCAAATCCAAGCGCCGAAAAGACACACATGCACACACGCACGCACGCACGCACACACGCGCACACACACACACACACACACACACACACACACACACACACACACACACACACACACACATGCACACACACACACACATGCATGGCCACAAATGGGGAGAAAAGAATAAAAGCAATAAAAGCAAGAATAAAACCAATGGAAAACCACAGAGAGCACATCATATACAATTATATATTAAAACAAAGTGATTCCCCTCCGAGCGGAGACAGGCTGCAGAGGGGGGTTGAGTGAGGTTAGGATTTTATGCAGAGGAGAAAAGGTGAGTTTTGAGAGCGGACTTGAAGGAGGCAGAAGTAGGTTGCTGACGGACTGAGAGAGGAAGTTTGTTCCAGGAGAGTGGACCAGAAACAGAGAAGGCTCGTGGACCATAGGTATTGAGCTTAGTGCGTGGAAAGCGAAAAGTCAGAGGATCGGAGGCAGAGCGGAGGGTACGTGAGGGAACATAGATCTCAAGTAGGCTTAATAGGTAATCGGGGGCTGCGTTATTGAGGCTTTTGTAGCACATGGTGTCTAGTTTGTACTGTATGCGCTTTGATACAGGGAGCCAGTGAAGTTGTGCCAGGAGAGGAGATATGTGGTCAGCTTTTTTCTTTTTGAGTACAAGGCGTACAGCATTGTTTTGAATGCGCTGTAGGATGTGAATGGGGGAGGCAGGAAGACCAGACAGGAGTGAATTGCAATAGTCAACCGAATATGAAAACAAGTATTAGTTACACCAAAGGAGAATATTGTAGGCCTACCATTCATAAATCATATCTAATCACGCACGTCACATTTGTCATACTCTAAAGTGTCCAGTCAGTCACTGAGTCAGATCATAATTACATGCAAGACATATTTTCAGTCACTGAATGCCGACATTTACACCACTAAGCATAATGTGACACTAACCCAGATTTCCACATCAGGAAAAATGGCATGACCGTACAGAAGTCAAAAGTCAAAACAGCAGCATAATCACACCACCAAAAGTGAAAGTAAATCAAACCTGTGATTTCAGCCTCCTTTTCCCTGAAAGAGATCAAGTTGGTGTTTTTGAAACAAGTTAAGTCGTGAAAATAAAAACAAGAATACTTACCAGGGGTGTGAACAGTCTGGTAGCGCTGGATCAAAAAGTTGATGAACCAGCGTAGTTTGAACACCTTGTCATTGTTGGCATTGGGCACCGTGTTGTCTTGAAGATACGATACGATTACAGATTATCTTAGGTCATTACGACCTCTATCTGATCTTTTGATCAGCAGCACTAACTAGTCTAACTGAATATCTAAATACCTAACAATCTTTTGATCGTGCCCTACGCTAATTACTGACTTTCTGATGAGTTGAAAGTGGGATCAGTGGGTGGCTTATATCTACTTGATGAATGAAATCCTTGAAGGTGGTATCTAGTCTGTTCTTGAAGTCATTTAGTGTATCAGCATTTACCACACTGTATTCTAGTGCATTCCATGTGTCTACCACTCTGTGTGTGAAGAACTGTTGTCGTAGGCTGGTTTTGCAGAACTTTTTTTTCAGTTTGTAATTATGACCCCTTGTAGTGCCATCGACAACCATCTCAAAAGGATTTCTGCAGTCATATAATCCATGAGTGATCTTGTAGACTTCGATGCGATCCCCACGGATTCTCCTGTAAGCCATGCTAGGCATCCTCATAATTTTCAGTCTTTTTCATATTTGACATCGTGTAGTCCTGACACACATTTTGTAGTTCTTCTAAGAACACTTTCAATCAAATTCTGGTCTTCAGTCGAGGGCTCCATATGATATTTGCGAATTCTAGGTGTGGCCTAACAAGTGCTGTGAATAGCAGTCTCATTGATTTGCTGTCCAAGTGACAATATGAGTGTCTGATCAATCCTAGTATCTTATTTGCTTTGTTCACCTGTATTTCTATATGTTTAGAAAACTTTAATTCATTATCCACATTCACCCCAAGGTCTTTTTCCATACTAGAAGATTCCAATACCACTCTGCTGCTATCTTCGTGTTCTCTCATTGTATATTCAAAATTCTGAATTCTGATGGAGGTATCGCCACATCATGTCAAATCGGTCCCTCGACATCACCTTCCCAAAGTTGGTATGGGCTAGCCAACATCGGGGACCAACCCTCCAGTAGTCTCGACTACAGGGAAGCTGGATGATGCCCATCATCAGGCAAAGTCCAACAAAGGTTTTAATTTCGGCGGTTGTTAGGCGTTGTCATTTTGATGATGGCGGTGGTGGGTTAGCCCGACGCCTCTGTTCGGCGCACAAATCTGTCTGTTGGACGAGCCTATCCCACATACCAAAGAAATAAGAGGGAAGCAGGGAGAATTTTTATAATATTAATCAAAGGACGTAACTCTTGAGAATTATCTCCCATGTTGTATAGAACTCAAATCTAACACAGTTTGCGCTACCCATTCAGCTAGCATAGAAGCAGATACAAAGTACAAAAACAGTAAGTTCTGTAAACAGTAAGTAAACAGTAAGGAGTGTTCTGAGCTTATTGTTTTTGTACTTTGTATCTGCTTCTATGCTAGCTGAATGGGTAGTGCCAACTGTGTTAGATTTGAGAAGTTCTATCCCACATAATTTCAGTCCAAAAACACAGAGCTGGAATGAGTAGCCAGTAGCTGAAGTACTGTTCAGGTGATACATGGGATGGCCGCAAAAAGAAAAAAAAAAGAAAAAAAAGAAAAGGAAGTGTAGGTTTACAAAAAATGTGAAAGTTATTGTTTCTTTTTTGTGTGTTTTGTACGACCTTCAGTTGAACATAACAACAACAACAACAACAAGCACAACAACAACAACAACAACAACAACAAAAATTATAATAATAATGATAATAATAATAATAATTATAATAATAATGATAATAATAATGTGATTTATATTGCAGTGTGAACATAACAACAAGCACAACAACAACAAACAATAACAACAAAATAATAATAATAATGATGATGATGATAATAATAATAATAATAATGATGATGATGATGATGATGATGATGATGATGATGATGATGTTGATTCATTCTTGTATAGTGCAATACTCCAAACTCATCTTGGACTCATTATACATTACAATGTACAGAGTGCGATATATGTACAGAGTACTAATATATATCACACTTACACACAAACGTCAAACATACTTACCAGTAAACATGCTCCAATAAATACATACTGAAAATATCAAACCACACATCTTCATATAAAATTCATGTCATAAACACACATACATTGTTATAGCTTGACTGTCTTGGGTTTGGAGAGAGGGAGAGACAGACAGACAGAGACAGAGAGACAAAGAAGAGCATGTGGTGAGTGAAAGTGAGAGGGAGGTTATTGTTGAAATCATCAAATGTGTATTACCTCCCTTAGACCGTAGTACAGAATGTGCTGGTTTGTTTGGTTATGTACATAATAATGACAGATGAATCCTACAGAACAGTGAATAACACATACACCCATACAGAGCAAAAACACAGTGAAGTCATTCTTCCTCTGGTGGGTGTCCTCACAGCAACTTCTGATAGCATTTTGTGACTCTCTGGCTCTGGTTATTGTGTTAGAATCAACCTGAATTTGGTGGAATGTTGGGTGTATTGGATAGAGAATCAGTGTGTTTGATAGTGGTTGTAGTGGTGTGTTGGTGTGAATGGTAGTGTGTTCGTGTGTGTGTGTGTGTTATGATTTTGGTGATGTGTTGTGGAACCCCAGTGAGTTCTAGTGCAATGATGGTTAAGGCATTAAACTGGTGTTCATGTTCAAACCTGTGATTTCAGCCTCCTTTTCCCTGAAAGAGATCAAGTTGGTGCTTTTGAAACAAGTTAAGTTGTGAAAATGAAAACAAGAATACTTACCAGGGGTGTGAACAGTCTGGTAGCAGGCTTGCTTCTTTCCATCGCTCATCTCGAGGTGGCGGTATCGCCATCCTCTACAACGACTCACTCCATTCCCGCCTATCTTTCTCGCAGTCTCTGCCTTTCTCCCATCCTTCTTTCGAGCACGTTGAAGTATCCTTCCAATCCACCCCTCACCCCATCACCTTCTCCTGTGTCTATCGACCTCCACCTAGCTCTGCCAACAAACTCACCACATCCACGTTTCTCTCTGACTTTGACCAACTGCTTGACCACTACTGCCTCTTACCTGGAAATCTCATCATTCTAGGTGACATCAATGTCCACTATGACAACACTCACCGTTATGACACAAGACATATCATCAACTCTCTGTCCAATCACAATATGACTCAACACATTTCTGAACCAACCCATCAAAAAGGTCACATTCTTGACTGGATCATTTCTCGTGATCACCACAATTCAGCTACTAACAACTGCTTAGTTCTTTCTACCCGTCTAACTTCAGCCCTTCCATCTGACCACTCTGCAATTCTCTGTTCTCTTGACATTTCTCCTCCTTCCCGTACCACGCGCACAGTGACTCGACGCAATCTCAAATCTATCGACCTCTCCACATTTTCATCTGATGCCTCCCGTCTCCTTTCTGAAAAGTCACATAACCTTGCCGATGAATTCTATACTACTCTCCACCATCTTCTGGACACTCATGCTCCAGCCACAACCCGTCTTTTATCTGACCGCCCCCCCTACCCCCTGGCTCACTCATGAGATAGCCTGTGCAAAACGTGCCCGCCGCAGAGCAGAGCGCCGCTGGCGCAAATCCAAACTCACTGTACACAGGCAACTTTTCCAAGCCTCTAAAACAAAAGTATCCACCCTCATTGCATCTGCAAAAACAAGCTATTTCCAAACCAAAATCCTGAATGCCTCTTCTTCAAAAGAACTCTTTACAACCATGAATCATCTCCTTGGCACACGAAAAGACTTACCTCTCCCAACAAAACATACAAATGAAGAACTCCCATCTGTATTCTCTAAGTATTTCACCACCAAAATACAAACTCTTCGTGACAGGCTTGACAGGACACCCTGTCAACCATGCCCACCTGACCCTTCCTTCTCTGGCACACCTCTCACTACTTTTACCCCAGTCTCACAAGAAGAAATTTTCAACACAATCAGATCCATGTCGTTCAAAACCTGCGAACTGGATCCTCTTCCAGGTTCTCTCTACTCCGATTGTCTCCCTACTCTCCTCCCATTCATCACTGACATCATCAACACTTCTTTTCAAACTGGAACTGTCCCAGATTCTTTCAAGTCTGCTATTGTTCACCCTCTCCTCAAGAAACACAATTTAGATCCAAATGAACTGAAAAATTACCGGCCTATCTCTAATCTCTCTTTCTTGTCAAAACTCCTTGAAAAAGTCGTCCTCAACCAGCTGAACTCTCACCTGTCTGCCAACAATCTCCTCAATCCTTTCCAGTCAGCCTACCGCCAGTGCCATAGCACTGAAACTGCCCTACTACACATTCTCAACAATCTCCTCCTTGCAACTGATACTGGCAAAGTCTCTCTCCTCACACTCCTTGATCTGTCTGCAGCCTTCGATACCATTGACCATGGTATTCTCCTTTCTAGACTTCATCATACTTTTGGCATCTCTGACATTGCTCTCTCCTTTTTCACTTCGTATTTATCAAACAGAAAACAAACTGTTCTCATCAATGGCACTTACTCTCAACCTGCATACCTGACCTGTGGTGTTCCACAAGGATCTGTCCTTGGCCCTGTTCTTTTCACTCTTTATACCTCCCCCCCTGTCCACCATCATCAACTCCCACTCTATAAAACACCACTTCTATGCTGATGACACCCAACTTCAAGATAGTGACTCACCTGATAATATACAGCGCCTCTTGACTCGCACCACTGAGTGTTACTCGGACATTAAGAACTGGATGGCACACAATAGACTTCAGCTTAATGACGACAAGACAGAAGCTATCCTCATTGGCACCCGTCAGAAACTTTCCCAGCTGCCTCCTCTTTCTCTCCCATTATGTAACACATCAGTCCCAATTTCTGATTCAGCTAAAAACCTTGGTGTCTGCATTGACTCTACCCTTCCATGAACAACTTTGTTTCTCAAACTGCCAGATCTTGCTACTATCATCTCCATCGTATAAGCCTGATCAGGAAGTATCTCTCTGTCGAAACAACTGCAAAACTCGTTCTCTCCTTCATAATGTCTCGCATTGACTATTGCAATTCACTCCTGTCTGGTCTTCCTGCCTCCACCATTCACATCCTACAGCGCATTCAAAACAATGCTGTACGCCTTGTACTCAAAAAGAAAAAAGCTGACCACATATCTCCTCTCCTGGCACAACTTCACTGGCTCCCTGTATCAAAGCGCATACAGTACAAACTAGACACCATATGCTACAAAAGCCTCAATAACGCAGCCCCCGATTACCTGTCAAGCCTACTTGAGATCTATGTTCCCTCACGTACCCTCCGCTCTGCCTCCGATCCTCTGACTTTTCGCTTTCCACGCACTAAGCTCAATACCTATGGTCCACGAGCCTTCTCTGTTTCTGGTCCACTCTCCTGGAACAAACTTCCTCTCTCAGTCCGTCAGCAACCTACTTTTGCCTCCTTCAAGTCCGCTCTCAAAACTCACCTTTTCTCCTCTGCATAAAATCCTAACCTCACTCAACCCCCCTCTGCAGCCTGTCTCCGCTCGGAGGGGAATCACTTTGTTTTAATATATAATTGTATATGATGTGCTCTCTGTGGTTTTCCATTGGTTTTATTCTTGCTTTTATTGCTTTTATTCTTTTCTCCCCATTTGTGGCCATGCATGTGTGTGTGTGTGTGTGTGTGTGTGTGTGTGTGTGTGTGTGTGTGTGTGCGTGTGTGTGGTGCGTGCGTGCGTGCGTGTGTGCGTGTGTGTCTTTTCGGCGCTTGGATTTGATTTTGTCGAGATTTGCGCTATATAAATATTGTAATTATTATGTATGCATGTGCGTACGTATGTATGTATGTATGTATGTATGTATACGCTTAGATTTATGTATGTATGTATGTATGCATGCTATACGCTCAGCTTAGATTTATGTATGTAAGTATGTAATCATGTATGTATGCATGTATACGCTCATATGTATGTAGGTATGTATGCATGTATACGCTCAGCGCTTAGATTTGATTTTATCAAGATTTTGCGCTATATAAATAAAATATATTATTATTATTATTATTATAGCACTGGATCAAAAAGTTGATGAACCAGCGTAGTTTGAAGACCTTGTCGTTGTTGGCACTGGGCACCTGTTGTCTTGAAGATGGAGGTATCGCCACATCATGTCAAATCGGTCCCTCGACATCGCCTTCCCAAAGTTGGTATGGGCTAGCCAACATCGGGGACCGACCCTCCAGTAGTCTCGACAACAGGGAAGCTGGGTGATGCCCATCATCAGGCAAAGTCCAACAAAGGTTTTAATTTCGGCGGTTGTCGGGCATTGCCATTTTGATGATTGCGGTGGTGGGTTAGCCCAACGCCTCTGTTCGGCGCACAAATCTGTCTGTTGGACGAGCCTATCCAACATAGTTTCAGTCCAAAAACACAGAGCTGGAATGAGTAGCAAGTAGCTGAAGTACTGTGCAGGTGATAAGTGGGATGGCAGCAAAAAGAAAAAGAAAAAATTATATAAAAAAAGAAAAGGAAGTGTAGGTTTACAAAAAAATGTGAAAGGTATTGTTTCTTTTTTTGTGTGTTTTGTATTACCTTCAGTTGAACATAACAACAACAACAACAAACACAACAACAACAACAACAATAATTATAATATAATGATAATAATAATGATGATAGTAATAATAATAATAATGCGATTTGTATTACTTGCAGTGTGAACATAACAACAAGCACAACAACAACAACAATAATAATAGTGATAAAAATAATAATGATGATGATGATGATTCATTCTTGTATATTGCAATACTCCAAACTCATCTGGACTCATTATACATTACAATGTACAGAGTGCGATATGTACAGAGCACTAATATATCAATCACACTTACACACAAACGTCAAACATACTTACCAGCAAACATGTCCCAATAAATACATACCGAAAATATCAAACCATACATCTTCATACACAATTCATGGTCATAAACACACATACATTGTTATAGCTTGACTATCTTGGGTTTGGAGGTAGGGAGAGACAGACAGACAGACAGACAGACAGACAGACAGACAGACAGAGACAGAGACACAGAGAAAGAGCATGTGGTGAGTGAAAGTGAGAGGGAGGTTACTGTTGAAATCATCAAAATGTGTATTACCTCCCTTAGACCATAGTACAGTATGTGCTGGTTTGTTTGGTTATGTACATAATAATGACAGATGAATCCTACAGAACAGTGAATAACACATACACCCATACAGAGCGAAAACACATTGAAGTCATTCTTCCTCTGGTGGGTGTCCTCACAGCAACTTCTGATAGCATTTTGTGACTCTCTGGCTCTGGTTATTGTGTTAGAATCAACCTGAATTTGGTGGAATGTTGGGTGTATTGGATAGAGAATCAGTGTGTTTGATAGTAGTTGTAGTGGTGTGTTGGTGTGAATGGTAGTGTGTTCGTGTGTGTGTGTGTGTTATGATTTTGGTGATGTGTTGTGGAACCCCAGTGAGTTCTAGTGCAATGAGGGTTAAGCCATTAAACTGGTGTTCATGTTCAAACCTGTGATTTCAGCCTCCTTTTCCCTGAAAGAGATCAAGTTGGTGTTTTTGAAACAAGTTAAGTTGTGAAAATAAAAACAAGAATACTTACCAGGGGTGTGAACATATTTATAGCACTGGATCAAAAAGTTGATGAACCAGCGTAGTTTGAAGACCTTGTCGTTGTTGGCACTGGGCACCATGTTGTCTTGAAGATGGAGGTATCGCCACATCATGTCAATCGGTCCCTCGACATCGCCTTCCCAAAGTTGGTATGGGCTAGCCAACATCGGGACCTGACCCTCCAGTAGTCTCGACAACAGGGAAGCAGGTGATGCCCATCATCAGGCAAAGTCCAACAAAGGTTTTAATTTCGGCGGTTGTCGGGCGTTGCCATTTTGATGTTTGCGGTGGTGGGTTAGCCAGCCTCTGTTCGGCGCACAAATCTGTCTGTTGGACGAGCCTATATCCCAAACATTATTAGTTCAGTCCAAAAAAACACAGGAGCTGGATAGAGAGAGCAAGTAGCTGAAGTACTGTGTCAGCAGTGATTAAGGTGGGGTATGGCAGCAAAAAAGAAAAAAGAGAAAAAAAAAAAAAATATATAAAAAAAGAAAAGGAAGTGTAGGTTTACAAAAAAATGTGAAAGGTATTGTTTTTTTTTGTGTGTGTTTTGTATTACCTTCAGTTGAACATAACAACAACAACAAACACAACAACACCAACAACAATAATTAAAATAATAATAATGATAATAATAATGATGATAGTAATATAAATAATAATAATAATGTGATTTGTATTACTTGCAGTGTGAACATAACAACAAGCACAACAACAACAACAATAATAATATATAATAATGATAATGATGATGATCTTCTTGTATGTGCAATACTCCAATTTTGACTCTTTATCATTACAATATCATAAATATTGGATATATACATGAATGAAGATGATATGTCAACCTAATAATAATCAACGATATAACAAATAAATACTTACATAAACATGTAATGTGATCCCAATAAATACATACCGAAAATATCAAACCATACATCTTCATACACAATTCATGGTCATAAACACACATACATTGTTATAGCTTGACTATCTTGGGTTTGGAGGTAGGGAGAGACAGACAGACAGACAGACAGACAGACAGACAGACAGACAGAGACAGAGACACAGAGAAAGAGCATGTGGTGAGTGAAAGTGAGAGGGAGGTTACTGTTGAAATCATCAAAATGTGTATTACCTCCCTTAGACCATAGTACAGTATGTGCTGGTTTGTTTGGTTATGTACATAATAATGACAGATGAATCCTACAGAACAGTGAATAACACATACACCCATACAGAGCGAAAACACATTGAAGTCATTCTTCCTCTGGTGGGTGTCCTCACAGCAACTTCTGATAGCATTTTGTGACTCTCTGGCTCTGGTTATTGTGTTAGAATCAACCTGAATTTGGTGGAATGTTGGGTGTATTGGATAGAGAATCAGTGTGTTTGATAGTAGTTGTAGTGGTGTGTTGGTGTGAATGGTAGTGTGTTCGTGTGTGTGTGTGTGTTATGATTTTGGTGATGTGTTGTGGAACCCAGTGAGTTCTAGTGCAATGAGGGTTAAGCCATTAAACTGGTGTTCATGTTCAAACCTGTGATTTCAGCCTCCTTTTCCTGAAAGAGATCAAGTTGGTGTTTTTGAAACAAGTTAAGTTGTGAAAATAAAAACAAGAATACTTACCAGGGGTGTGAACAGTCTGGTAGCACTGGATCAAAAAGTTGATGAACCAGCGTAGTTTGAAGACCTTGTCGTTGTTGGCACTGGGCACCGTGTTGTCTTGAAGATGGAGGTATCACCACATCATGTCAACTCGGTCCCTCGACATCGCCTTCCCAAAGTTGGTATGGGCTAGCCAACATCAGGGACTGACCCTCCAGGTGTCTTGACGACAGGGAAGCAGGATGATGCCCATCATCAGGCAAAGTCCAACAAAGGTTTTAATTTCGGTAGTTTTCGGGCGTTGTCATTTTGATGATGGCGGTGGTGGGTTAGTCCGATGCCTCTGTTCGGCGCACAAATCTGTCTGTTGGACGAGCCTATCCCACATACCAAAGAAATAAGAGGGAAGCAGGGAGAATTTTTTATAATATTAATCAAAGGACGTAACTCTTGAGAATTATCTCCCATGTTGTATAGAAAAATCTAACACAGTTTGCGCTACCCATTCAGCTGGCATAGAAGCAGATACAAAGTACAAAAACAGTAAGTTCTGTAAACAGTAAGTAAACAGTAAGGAGTGTTCTGAGCTTATTGTTTTTGTACTTTGTATCTGCTTCTATGCTAGCTGAATGGATAGCGCAAACTGTGTTAGATTTGAGAAGTTCTATCCCACATAGTTTCAGTCCTAAAACACAGAACTGGAATGAGTAGCAAGTAGCTGAAGTACTGTTCAGCTGATACATGGGATGGCAGCAAAAAGAAAAGAAAAAGAAAAAAGCAAAAAAGAAAAGGAAGTGTAGGTTTACAAAAAATGTGAAAGGTATTGTTTTTTTGTGTGTGTGTGTTTTGTATTACCTTCAGTTGAACATAACAACAACAACAAACAACAACAACACCAACAACAATAATAAAAAAAATAAATAAGTAATGATAATGATGATGATAGTAATAATAAAAATAATAATAATAATGTGATTTGTATTACTTGCAGTGTGAACATAACAACAAACACAACACAACAACAATAATAATAATAATAATGATGATAATGATGATGATTCATTCTTGTATAGTGCAATACTCCAAACTCATTTGGACTCATTATACATTACAATATACAAATAAATAATGATAATGATGATGATGATGATGATGATAGTAATAATAATAATAACGATGATAATAATAATAATAATAATAATAATAATAGTAATGTGATTTGTATTACTTGCAGTGTGAGTATAACAACAAACACAACAACAACAACAACAATAATAATAATGATGATGATGATGATTCATTCTTGTATAGTGCAATACTCCAAACTCATTTGGACTCATTGTACATTACAATGTACAGAGTGCGATATGTGCAGGCACTGATAATAATATATCACACTTACACACAAACGTCAAACATACTTACCAGTAAACATGCCCAATAAATATATACTAAAAAAATATCAAACCACACATTTTCATACAAAATTCATGGTCATAAACACACATACATTGTTATAGCTTGACTGTCTTGGATTTGGAGAGAGGGAGAGACAGACAGACAGAGACAGAGAAAGAGCATGTGGCGAATGAAAGTGAGAGGGAGGTTACTGTTGAAATCATCAAAATGTGTATTACCTCCCTTAGACCATAGTACAGTATGTGCTGGTTTGGTTATGTACATAATAATGACAGATGAATCCTACAGAACAGTGAATAACACATACACCCATACAGAGCAAAAACACAATTGAAGTCATTCTTCCTCTGGTGGGTATCCTCACAGCAACTTCTGATAGCATTTTGTGACTCTCTGGCTCCGGTTATTGTGTTAGAATCAACCTGAATTTGGTGGAATGTTGGGTGTATTGGATAGAGAATCAGTGTGTTTGATAGAGGTTGTAGTGGTGTATTGGTGTGAATGGTAGTGTGTTCGTGTGTGTGTGTGTGTTATGATTTTGGTGATGTGTTGTAGAACCACAGTGAGTTCTGGTGCAATGAGGGTTAAGCCATTAAACTGGTGTTCATGTTCATGTTCATATTGCTCATAGCCCAGCTGACCCCTATACACTTATCAGGCCTCCTATCAGCACATCAGAAACAACTCTCCAAGATTAATTAAAAAATACAACAGTTAAAAAACCAAGCACATGATTAATCTTTGAACATAAATTCAGGTACAAAATGCATTATAAAATCTTTTCCATATACATGTATAATCATTAAGAAAAAAATCTTTTGTTTTCTTGTGAAAACTTGAAAAGTATTTCTTGAGGAACATCTCTGAAGAGGATCTTTAAGGAGTCTGCTGTATTATGCGTGTGTTTCATATTGCACAGATCCAAGCATTCAACAAGGAAGTGTTTATTGTTGAGTGGCTTATTGAAACAGTATCTATCATGGTGTTTCATCGCTTTTGTTTTCTTTTTAAAGATAAGGGGTGGGTGTAGAATGTGACTCATGTGTAATCTGCAAAAAAAGTTTTTAACATTTGACTCCCATACCATATCAACCAACTGCAAAAACTTAACCCTTTGACTCCCTCACTCTGTCTACCAGCTTCCTGCTTTGACTCCGTCACCCTCTCCACCAGCTTCCTACAGGGAGCTGGTGGACAGAGTGAGGGAGTCAAAGGGTTAAGTTTTTGTTTTGCTAGCATGGTTGACAGTGCATGATGCTGGTGGATAAGGTGAGGGAGTCAAAGGATTAGGTTTTTGTTTTGCTAGCATGGTTGACAGTGCAGGGTGCTGGTGGATAGGGTGAGGGAGTCAAAGGTTAAGTTTTTGTTTTGCTAGCATGTTTGACAGTGCATGATGCTGGTGGATAAGGTGAGGGAGTCAAAGGGTTAGGTTTTTGTTTTGCTAGCATGGTTGACAGTGCAGGGTGTTGGTGGATAGGGTGAGGGAGTCAAAGGGTTAGGTTTTTGTTTTGCTAACATGGAATTGACAGTGCAGGATGCTGGTGGACAGGGTGCAGGAGTCAAAAGGTGAGAAAGAGAGGAAATGAACAAAAATGTTGAAGGTGGACCATATGCTGACCAGATACATTTGTTTTTCAGGTATTAAGTCAGGCTTGAACGTCCTATGATCGTCCACGAAACCTCTGTCACTATGGGGATGGCTTCAGAGGTGGTTGCCACTTTTCAGTTTTCTCAGCTGTTCTTCTTTTGTGTGTGTGTGTGTGTGTGTGTGTGTGTGAGTGTGTGTGTGTGTGTGTGTGTGTGTGTGTGTGTGGTGTGTGTGTGTGTGTGTGTGTGTTGTTGTTGTTGTTGTTGTTATTGTTGTTATGTTGTAATTATTGTTATTGCTGTTGTAATTATTTATCATCATATCATTATCATCATCATCATCATCATTAGTAGTAGTAGTAGTAGTAGTAGTAGTAGTAGTATCATTATCATTATTGTTGTTGTTGTTGTTGTTGTGTTGTAATTATTATTATTGTTATTGCTGTTGGTATAGTTATTCATCATCATCATCGTCATCGACGTCGTTGTCATCATCATCATCATCATCATCATCATCATCATCATCATCATCATCATCATCATCATCATCATCATCATCATCATTATCGTTGTTGTTGTTGTTGTGTTGTTATGATTCTTATTGTTGTTATTGCTGTTGTTATTTATTTATCATCATCACATCATCATTATCATCATCATCATCATCATCATTAGATTGTTACATTCATATGTCGCCTCTAAACATAAGACGTATGAATTTATGATAATTTAAAACTTGTGGATTGGATATATGCAGAACATCTTATTATACTCATGTCTTCGTCTGTGTTGTTCAGTGTTCATAGCTTCTTACCATATCAATTTGTGCTTTGTGATTACATGAATTTGTGCCTCATTATTATCATTATTGTCTTTAGTATTATAATCACTCTGTAATTGAAAATGTATTTTGCATTGTGTTGTCTTTTACATAATCATGATTATGTATTTGTATTTTATGCACATGTGAATGTAATGTTTACAGGAATAGAGAACCTTCGTTGCAGGGAGAGGAGGGGGCAGGCGGGGAGAAGAAGTATAATCAAAGTGAAATGAAGGCATCTCCAGGAACAAAAATACACTAGTGTACATTGTTTCTAAGTGTGGTTGTCGTCATATTTCACTTCCAGCGTCTTTATTCCAGGAGGAGGGTTTGACGTCCTTAAGATGCCAATCAAGAAAGTCTGCAACTATGGCACGCCATTTTCCTTTGTCTTTGAGCTCTTGTATCTACCACCTGAAGGCTGTCAAGGAATTTGCCGGTTAATGGCTCAGTAATCTGCTTCACGTGAACAGCACGTGGAAAAATAAAAATGGATTTTAGGAAAGAATCTTCGAGGTTGTGGTATCACAAGTGATTATGAAAACAACTCTCTCTCTCTCTCTCTCTCTCTCTCTCTCTCTCTCTCCACACACACACACACACGGCGCGCGCGCACACACACACACACACACACACACACACACACACACACACACACACACACACACTCATCTCTCTCCCTCTTTCTTCGCTCTCTCTTTTCTCTCTCTCTCTCTCTTCTTCTCTCCTCTCTCTCTCTTCCCTCTCTCTCTTTTCTCTCTCTTTTTCTCTCTCATCTCTTTCTCTCTCTTTCTCTCTCTCTTTCTCTCTCTCTTTCTCTCTCTCTTTCTCTCTCTCTCTTTCTCTCTCTCTCTTTCTCTCTCTCACCCCCCTCTCTCCCTCTTTCCCTCTTTCTCTCTCTCTCTCTCTTTCTCTCTCTCTCTATCTTTCTCTCACCCCATCTCTCCCTCTTTCCCTCTCTCTCTCTTTTCTCTCTCTTTTTCTCTCTCTCTCTTTCTCTCTCTCACTCCCCCTCTCTCCTCTCTCTCTCTTTTTCTGTCTGTCACTGTCTCTTATTCTCTCTTTTTCTCTCTAAGACTACATAAGTATGAGCTGGTGGTGTTGTGTCTTTATTACCGTACGTTTTCTGTCAACAGGAAGCCTGATACAGCAGCATGTTGTGGATGTTAGGTGCGTCTGCCACTGTCTTTCCAGCACCATAATAATTTTTCCTTTGGTTGTGAAGCTCGATCACCTGGTGTTGTTGATTCAGAGGGCTGACTGGCTGACTGGCTGAGTGGCTGACTGGCTGACTGGCATCCTGGTCAGATGGTCAAGCTACTTATCCATTATTGTGTGATGCAATGGCTGACAATTCTGGTTTTGGTTTTGGTAAACGCCATCTTATGAAGACCTCTGACTTCGGGTGAAAAGACGGAAACTGAGGTGGTACGGGCACGTCACACGATCATCTGGACTGGCCAAAACCGTCTTGCAGGGAACAGTACAGGGAGGGAGACGAAGAGGCAGACAGAGAAAAAGATGGGAAGACAATATCAGAGAGTGGACTGGCCTTGAATGGAACATCATTCTGCGGAAAGCTGAGGACCGTGAGGAGTGGAGGAAGTTGGTTGCAAAAACTTCAGTGGTGCCCCAACGGTCAACCAGACTATGGGGCTGATGATGATGATGATGATGATGATGATGATGATGATGAATGGCTGACACAACCATTTTCAGATCTCTTTGTTTCTCATCATTCATGTGTCTTTTGGTCTTGCCTGCAACTCTTCTGAGACATATCATTCATTATTGCTTTTAATGTCTATTCACATATGTGCTTTTAGACGAAACAAAAAAGGTATTAAAAATGAATGGACAAATAAATCGGTTGATGTATAAATAAATAAATAAATAAATAAATAAACAAATAAATAAATAAATAAATAAACAAATGAAAATAAATAAATAAATAAATAAACAAATAAATAAATAAATAAATAGATAAATAAATAAATGAATGAATGAATGAATGAATAAACAAATAGATAAATAAGATAAAGAGATAAATGAATGAATGAATGAATGAATGAATGAATGAATGAATGAATAATGAACGAACGAACAAACAAACAATAAATAAGATAAAGAGACATTTCAATTCATTTCACGCGTTGTGATCTTTCTCTCAAATGTTTTGTTCATAGTGTTGGTCTTGCATTAGTATGTTAGTGTGGGTGTAAAGATTGTACCAAGTCTGCAGGTTGTTTCCTTAGGAAATGTATGGGTGTATTTAGAGAGGGGTGGAAGTTGGTAGTTCACAGTATTTACCTTCTGGACCCCAGTGTTGATTTTTTCTCTCTGTTTCTCTATCTTCAGTAAACAAGTTGCCAAGGTCTGAAGTTTGATGAAGTTATTACCCTTTGATCGTGATGTCCAGTTTGTCTGGTGTTCGTCCTACTGACATAACCCCAGTCTTGCTGGTGCTGGTGTTTATGTCGTAGTTTTTACAGCTCTTGTTTGACTTGTTTGCAGCTGTATTTTATATTTCGTTGTTGTTTATGATCTTAGTAATTTTTTTCAATATTTTGATAACAGTGAGAATATTGAACAATATTAACATACATGTAGTTGAACAAAATTAACATACATGCATCAACTAAGTAACATAACTCTATATGCTCTGAGCTTACCACTTTATGCTTTGTGGCTGCGGTCTATGCTAGCTGAATGGGTAGCGCAAACTGTGTTGGGTTTGAGAAATTCTACATGGGAGATAACTCCGTGACTCTCAAGAGTTATGTTACTTAGTTGATATTTAAAATTCTCCCTGCTTCCCTCTTATTTCCTTTGGTAATACATGCATCATATCTCAAATTTTGCGTCATGTAGTTCTTGTATGAACAAAACTGCAGACTGAAAGCATGAAAAATGACATTAGTAATACATACAGTTAGGGCTTTTTGTTGTTGTTGTTTTTCAATAGTTCTAAATACTTTGAATGCTGACTACAAACTAAATGCATGAAAATAAAAAAAAAAAATAAAAAAAAAGAATAATGTATTCTGGTTGTTTGCTGACTTTTCCATATTTTTTCATACTTTGAATCGGTCTTTTAGTTCCACAGGCAGTGTAACATATAGGTATCATAAATATCCTAAATATACATTTGGCATTTTAAATATATAGTTCTGATACCAAATATCACTAAGTTAGTTTATGACGTCTAATTTGTAGTTCTGCTCAATTTTTAAATCTACTTCATTGAAAATGAAGATAAAAAGAAATGTTATGAATTTTGATTTAAATTGTCAGTTCTATGAAACCACAGGTTTGATTTGTTCAAAGTGTGACATTCAGTTGAAAATGACAAAAATGAGATAAATGAATTTGTGTGTCCTGCCTGAAACCTGATTTAGGGATCTTGAACAAGAAGGAAAGTCATCCTGTATAACACTCCAAATATGCCCTGAAACACTAAATCTGCACAACCATTAATCCGGAACAGATTGCGCAGTGAACCACCATTTTGGATGATTGAAGGGTGGATGGGAAAGCAGGACCTAAAATCAACTCCATGGCAGCGAACCCGTTGAGATGCAGGTAGGTGTACACAGACCATAATAACACATAAGATTGGCAGTGAACAGGCCAGTTTTTGATGATGCAGGGTGGGATTACAGCAGTGACCTAAATATTCAATTGTCCACAAAAGTCAAGACAGAGCGGCCTGGAGGGGGAGTTGGTCGTGTTAAAGAGTGCAGCGGCCAACACTGAACCCGTAATGCCGACAGGTGAGGTTGGGATTGAACTTGAGATACCAGCTCTTCAATGCTCTGCTCTATCAAAAGAACCAACCTGCCCACATAATAATACAAACACTAGAAATGACACGGCTGCATTTTCCCAGCCATTCTGACACCCTTTAGTTGGTACCTTTCTGTCAGCCAGCATCGCTTGGAAGTGGTATTTTTAGCCAGGCAGGTTTGACCAAAATCCATCTCTGAAGCGCGTCTTGTGCTACAGCAATACTGACAAAGAAGGAAATCTGAGTGCGGTTTTCTGTATGTTTTGTGAATTTGTGTAATGATCGAGAATTTTTTCATCACTTTACCTGGATGCATTCAGTGCTGTGAATACTCATTGTTCTGAAGAAGTGATCATTCCTTTGATGCATCACTGCTTTGAGTTTTAGTAGAAATTACTAATGTGATGATTGACTCATATTTCCAGGTGGTTGTTGTTTGTTCAGTATAAAGTGAGATTATTTTCGTAGTAGTGGCGTAAGTATAGTGCAAGTTACAATCTTCACACGTTTTTGTCCATTTTGGCATGGTCAGATTCGTGATCTTCAGTGCTTTAACTTTCTCAAATTTCTAAAAATCGCAGTTCGTTCTCTGTTTTCACTCTTTTCTGGAGGCTTGAATTTGGCTAAAATCGGGTGTTAGCTGTTGCCCGGCCGAAGCACGCCACCGGCTGTGGGTGAACTAGGCCATGTGCATGGGCGCGCTGCACTTGTGTGTGTGTGTGTGTGTGTGTGTGTGTGTGCGCGCGCGCGCGCGTGTGTGTGTGTGCATGTGTGTATGTGTGTGTGTATGTGTGTGTGCGTGTGTGTGTGTGTGCGTGTCTGTGTGTGTGTGTGCATGTGTGTATGTGTGTGTGTGCGTGTGTGTGTGTGCGTGTCTGTGTGTGTGTGTGTATGTGTGTGTGCGTGTCTGTGTGTGTGTGTGTATGTGTGTGTGCGTGTGTGTGTGTGTGCGTGTCTGTGTGTGTGCGCGTGTGTGTGTGTGTGTGTGTGTTCGCGCAAGGAACGCATATCTCTCTCTCTCTCTTCCCTCCCACTATTGCATGCATTGTGTGTGTGTGTGTGTGTGTGTGTGTGTGTGTGTGTGTGTGTATGTGTGTGTGTGTGTGTGTGTGTGTGTGTGTGTGTGTGTGTGTGTGTGTGTGTGTGTGGTGTGTGTGTGTGTGTGTGTGTGTGTGTGACTGCTGCGTTCTTTCAAGATTTTTAGAGGGACTGAATGTAGAAAATGATTGAGATCAGCACCAAGTACTGGAACCTAGGTCAATCTGTAGGTCTAAACGAGTACTTCCATGCGCGCCTGTGCTGAAAGGGGTGTGGAGAGAGGAAGGGAAGGGGAAAGGTGCAGCTATTGATAACCAGCAGGGCAGAACCAAAAAGTGCGCCAACTGAAGGGGAAAGGTGCACGCTATTGATAACCAGCAGGGCAGAACCAAAAAGTGCGCCAGCTGAAGGGGAAAGGTGCACGCTATTGATAACCAGCAGGGCAGAACCAAAAAGTGCGCCAACTGAAGGGGAAAGGTGCACACTATTGATAACCAGCAGGGCAGAACGATCTTAGATGTCATTGGGGGGCCAACTAAGAATCTCGGATTTGTGCGCGTGATGAGTGATTCAGTGCAGAGCTAGAGATGTTTGCATGTTACTTTGTAAGCTGGTTGAATATGAAGAAAAGGCTCTTCTTAAGAAGATCCACATACACACAAAATGTTCAAATGTATTTTTTGTCGGTTCATCTGTGGACAAGACATTCCAAGTATCGGGTATGTTAGTATCGATAATTTTATCAAAAGTTTGAAGGCATTTATATACAGTAACCCTTTGTCTCGCACCCTGTCCACCAGCATCCTGCAATATGAACTATGCTAGCAAAGCAAAATCTTAACCCTTTGATTCTTGCAGGAGGCTTGTGGATAGAGTAAGGGAGTCAAAGGGTCAAGTTTTTGCAGTTGGTGCATAGGGTATGGGAGTCAAAGGGTTAAAACCGTAAAGATGAGTGCGCATGAAGCCAGTGTAAATTGTTTTGTAATGATAATTTTATATTGAAAAAAAGTTATGGTGATCAGTAAAAAACATGAAATCCCCTCATGCAAAATAACCAGCAAACGGCACAACCTTGAGACAGGTTGATAAGTTTAAATACCTGGGAACGATCATTTCACCAGATGGCAGATGCACATCAGAAATAGCCAGCAGAATCGGCCAAGACAACATTCAAGAAGATGACAAGCATTCTTACCAACAAATGCCTATCAATTAACACCAGGAAGAGAGTTCTTGGATGTTATACAGGACCAATACTGTTGTACGGTTGCGAGGCGCGGACAGTCAACAAGCAAAGCCAGAACAAGATTGGAGCAGCCGAGATGTGGTTTCTAAGAAGGATGTTGAGAGTTCCATGGACAGCAAAGAAAACAAACGAGACAGTCTTGATGGAGGCAGACGCAAGTAGATCATTCATAAGGAAGATCAGGAAAAGACAGGCAACATTTATAGGCCATTTTATAAGGAAAGGGGAATCGGAACACCTGGTCACAACGGAAAGCTGGAGGGAAAAAGAGCACCGGATAGACCCAGGAGAAGATACAAGACGGACTTGCAGAGTGGCTGGAGACAAGAGGATTAAAGAGATGCTTGAGGCAACGAGAGATAGAGACAGATGGAAGTCCATAATCGCCGACGCCATGCGGCAGGGCACCTGATGATGATGATGATGATATTGAAAAAGCAAGAAACTGGGGAGAGCTGGACAGCACAATGTCCTCAGAGGAGAAATCCCCTCAAAGAGACCAGGCTCCTTCCTGGCCATGACTCCTGGATGTCCTTCACGGTCATCAATGTGTTGTGTGTGTGTTTTTAGATCATTACAGCCCTGATATGGCTGTGCGCAGTCGGCTGGGCTTTGAACATAAAGTAACAATGATAATGATATCATCATCATCATCATTTATCATCGTCATCTCTTCTTATTCTCCTTATTGATGTTGTTGTTGTGGTGTTTTCTTCTTCTTCTTCTTCTTCTTCTTCTTCTTCTTCTTCTTCTTCTTCTTCTTCTTCTTCTTCTTCTTCTTCTTCTTCTTCTTCTTCTTCTTCTTCTTCTTCT
>CM060311.1:6542946-6547946 GCA_030674185.1 Monoplex corrugatus | reverse complement strand
GAGAGCGGACTTGAAGGAGACAAAAGTAGGTTGCTGACGGACTGAGAGAGGAAGTTTGTTCCAGGAGAGTGGACCAGAAACAGAGAAGGCTCGTGGACCATAGGTATTGAGCTTAGTGCGTGGAAAGCGAAAAGTCAGAGGATCAGAGGCAGAGCGGAGGGTACGTGAGGGAACATAGATCTCAAGTAGGCTTGACAGGTAATCGGGGGCTGCGTTATTGAGGCTTTTGTAGCACATGGTGTCTAGTTTGTACTGTATGCGCTTTGATACAGGGAGCCAGTGAAGTTGTGCCAGGAGAGGAGATATGTGGTCAGCTTTTTTCTTTTTGAGTACAAGGCGTGCAGCATTGTTTTGAATGCGCTGTAGGATGTGAATGGTGGAGGCAGGAAGACCAGACAGGAGTGAATTGCAATAGTCAATGCGAGACATTATGAAGGAGAGAACGAGTTTTGCAGTTGTTTCGACAGAGAGATACTTCCTGATCAGCTTTATACGATGGAGATGATAGTAGCAGGATCTGGCAGTTTGAGAAACAAAGTTGTTCATGGAGAGGGTAGAGTGAATGCAGACACCAAGGTTTTTAGCTGAATCAGAAATTGGGACTGATGTGTTACATAATGGGAGAGAAAGAGGAGGCAGCTGAGAAAGTTTCTGACGGGTGCCAATGAGGATAGCTTCTGTTTTGTCGTCATTAAGCTGAAGTCTATTGTGTGTCATCCAGTTCTTAATGTCCGAGTAACACTCAGTGGTGCGAGTCAACAGGCGCTGTATATTATCAGGTGAGTCACTGTCTTGAAGTTGGGTGTCATCAGCATAGAAGTGGTGTTTTATAGAATGGGAGTTGATGATGGTGGACAGGGGGGAGGTGTAAAGAGTGAAAAGAACAGGGCCAAGGACAGATCCTTGTGGAACACCACAGGTCAGGTATGCAGGTTGAGAGTAAGTGCCATTGATGAGAACGGTTTGTTTTCTGTTTGATAGGTATGAAGTGAACCAAGACAGAGCAATGTCAGAGATGCCAAAAGTATGATGAAGTCTAGAAAGGAGAATACCATGATGAATGGTATCAAAGGCTGCAGACAGATCAAGGAGTGTGAGGAGAGAGACTTTGCCAGTATCAGTTGCAAGGAGGAGATTGTTGAGAATGTGTAGTAGGGCAGTTTCTGTGCTATGGCACTGGCGGTAGGCTGACTGGAAAGGATTGAGGAGATTGTTGGCAGACAGGTGAGAGTTCAGCTGGTTGAGGACAACTTTTTCAAGGAGTTTTGACAAGAAAGAGAGATTAGAGATAGGCCGGTAATTTTTCAGTTCATTTGGATCTAAATTGTGTTTCTTGAGGAGAGGGTGAACAATAGCAGACTTGAAAGAATCTGGGACAGTTCCAGTTTGAAGAGAAGTGTTGATGATGTCAGTGATGAATGGGAGGAGAGTAGGGAGACAGTCGGCGTAGAGAGAACCTGGAAGAGGATCCAGTTCGCAGGTTTTGAACGACATGGATCTGATTGTGTTGAGAATTTCTTCTTGTGAGACTGGGGTAAAAGTAGTAAGAGGGTGTGCCAGAGAAGGAAGGGTCAGGTGGGCATGGTTGACAGGGTGTCCTGTCAAGCCTGTCACGAAGAGTTTGTATTTTGGTGGTGAAATAGTTGGAGAATACAGATGGGAGTTCTTCATTTGTATGTTTTGTTGGGAGAGGTAAATCTTTTCGTGTGCCAAGGAGATGATTCATGGTTGTAAAGAGTTCTTTTGAAGAAGAGGCATTCAGGATTTTGGTTTGGAAATAGCTTGTTTTTGCTGATGCAATGAGGGTGGATACTTTTGTTTTAGAGGCTTGGAAAAGTTGCCTGTGTACAGTGAGTTTGGATTTGCGCCAGCGGCGCTCAGCTCTGCGGCGGGCACGTTTTGCACAGGCGATCTCATGAGTGAGCCAGGGGGTAGGGGGGCGGTCAGGTAAAAGACGGGTTGTGGCTGGAGCATGAGTGTCCAGAAGATGGTGGAGAGTAGTATAGAATTCATCGGCAAGGTTATGTGACTTTTCAGAAAGGAGACGGGAGGCATCAGATGAAAATGTGGAGAGGTCGATAGATTTGAGATTGCGTCGAGTCACTGTGCGCATGGTACGGGAAGGAGGAGAAATGTCGAGAGAACAGAGAATTGCAGAGTGGTCAGATGGAAGGGCTGAAGTTAGACGGGTAGAAAGAACTAAGCAGTTGTCAGTAGCGGAATTATGGTGATCACGAGAAATGATCCAGTCAAGAATGTGATCTTTTTGATGGGTTGGTTCAGAAATGTGTTGAGTCATATTGTGATTGGACAGAGAGTTGATGATATGTCTTGTGTCATAACGGTGAGTGTTGTCATAGTGGACATTGATATCACCTAGAATGATGAGATTTCCAGGTAAGAGGCAGTAGTGGTCAAGCAATTGGTCAAAGTCAGAGAGAAACGTGGATGTGGTGAGTTTGTTGGCAGAGCTAGGTGGGGGTCGATAGACACAGGAGAAGGTGATGGGGTGAGGGGTGGATTGGAAGGATACTTCAACGTGCTCGAAAGAAGGATGGGAGAAAGGCAGAGACTGCGAGAAAGATAGGCGGGAATGGAGTACACATATCAATGGAGTACACATATCAATGCATTCGCGCACATAATGTAGGGACATGACCCCGGCGTAGGACCATTCCGTCCGATTTATCGCACTGGGGGGATTTAAAAAATACTCCTGAATGCAAATATAAGCATACATAAGGACCCAAAACATATAAAAACAGGCATAAATTACCTAAAATTGCTTCCGCATATCTTACCTCCTTAGAGCCAAAAATGCACTTAATACATGTACCCAGTTATCAATCCGAAGAAAAAGTATGTAAGACTTTATCGAAAAAATACAGATGAATGGACAAGCAAGGCAGAAAATGACAAGTAGAAATGACAGAAAGCAAGGCAACAAGGCAGAAACAAAGAGGGTGACAGAAAAGAGGAAATTTCTAGCAGAAGGTGGGGATACTATTTATACTGAAAGAGCCCCCGGCAACCCAAGGGGGGGGGGGGGGATCACTGCTGAACAACAAAAAATGTCTTCAAGTTAGACTTGAAAAGGAAGACAATGTTTGTGACTGTCAAATAGACGGGAGAAGAACGTTCCAGTTGTATGGACCAGACGCAGGAAAAGAGCAGCTACCAGCTATGGCAATTTATATCAGTGAATTTGTAGACAACTAATAATAATATAATAATTACAATAATTACAATATTTATATAGCGCAAAATCTTGATAAAATCAAATCTAAGCGCTGAAGCAGACACACACGCAAGCACGCACGCACGCACGCACGCACACACACGCACGCACACACACACACACACACACACACACACACACCACACCAACACACGCATGGCTATAAATGGGGAGAAAGAATAAAAGCAATAAAAGCAAGAATAAAAGCAATGGAAAATTATAGAGCATAGCATATACAATTATATATTATAACCATGTGATTCCCCTCCGAGCGGAGACAGGCTGCAGAGGGAGGGGGAGGGGGGGGGGTGTTGAGTGAGATTAGGATTTTATGCGGAGGAGAAAAGGTGAGTTTTGAGAGCGGACTTGGAGACAAAAGTAGGTTGCTGACGGACTGAGAGAGGAAGTTTGTTCCAGGAGAGTGGACCAGAAACAGAGAAGGCTCGTGGACCATAGGTATTGAGCTTAGTGCGTGGAAAGCGAAAAGTCAGAGGATCGGAGGCAGAGCGGAGGGTACGTGAGGGAACATAGATCTCAAGTAGGCTTGACAGGTAATCGGGGGCTGCGTTATTGAGGCTTTTGTAGCACATGGTGTCTAGTTATCACAAGCAGAATGGAGAGGTCAGGCAGGAGTGCTCATTTGGAGGTGGTCACGAAGATAAATAGATGTGTTCCCAGATGTCTTCGCCTCTGAACTAAGAATGCATGGCGATTTTATTGTCTAATGGGCAGTAGGCTAAAGGGTGACATGCAGAGATAATGTCATCCACGAGATGTGTTCCCCTGTCATCTTAGGACACATGGCAATTTTACTGTTCTATGGGCACATGACTAAGGGATGACAGCCAGGGACGGTGTCAGTCATCAGATGTGCTCCCCTGTGAAGTTGAAACACATGGCGAGTTTAGTGTTTTATGGACAGGCTACTAAAAGATGACAGCCAGGGACAAGTCAGTCATCGGATGTGCTCCCCTGTGAAGTTGAAACATATAGCGAGTTTAGTGTTTTATAAGCACTTGACTAAAAGATGACAGCCATGGACAGTGTCAGTGATCAGATTTGTTCCCCTGTGAACTTAGAACACACAGCGATTTTGGTGCTTTATGAGCACATGACAAAATGATGACAGCCAGGGACTGTCACCCATCAAATATGTTCCCTTGTGAACTTAGAACTCATGGCGATTTTAGTGTTTTATGAGCACATGACTAAACGATGACAGCGAAGGACTGTGTCAACCATCAAATATGTTCCCCTGTGAACTTAGAACTCATGGCGATTTAAATGTTTTGTGGACCTTACCATCAATGGTAATGTTTTTTTTAATGTCTGGACCATTAGCTCAGTTGGTTAAAGTGTAATACTGATAATGCAGAAATCGTGGGTTCGACCCTCCTGGGGCCACAGTTTGTGTGCTGATTGGGTGGTTGTTTTGATAGAGTCATGGACTCAAGATCTGATGTCTTGAGTTCAGTCCCAGCCCACAACATTAAAAACTGGCCTGTTTGCTGCCCATCTTAGTGTTTCCATCATTAATAATTACAATATTTATATGTCGAAATATCTTGACAATTCAAATCAAAGTGCACTCACGCACCAGGCATACGCATACACAGGACGTTCTGGTGGTGTCAGCTTAGTGTTTTATAAGTTCCTGTCTTTCTCCTCCCCACTCCAAGACCTTACCAGTGCATAGGGTTTTGTGTAGGCTTAAGGGGGTACCAGATAATCGCTGTCAGATGTGGCTGGAAGTACGTATTGT
>CM060311.1:6522946-6527946 GCA_030674185.1 Monoplex corrugatus | reverse complement strand
TTTGATTCCCGCACCCTATCTAACCCTTTGACTCGTGCACCCATTCAACAGCTTGCTGAAGAGAGAGAAGCTGGTCAACAGGGTGAGGGAAACAAAGGGTTAAGTTTTTGCTTTGCTAGCATGGTTGACGAGACAGGCTGCTGGCTGGCAGTGTGCCGGAGTCAACCAGGCCCGAGAGATACAGACACCTGAGGTGTTGGTCAGAAGATTTGAGCAACACCTCAATGACGCATACGTGAAGTGGATGAGACTCGACTGTGTGGTCCCAGTCTTCCCAATGAGCCCATAGCACGCCAACTCTGGGTTGGAGCCGGTTAGAGCCGAAAAATCCCACAATAAATTTTCGAGGGACTGATGGGGATTCGAACCCACAACCTTCCATTAGATAGTCCGTTGCGTTAACCACTACACCATGGCGACTGGTCCCCGTGGAAAAGTTAGGGTGGGGTGGGAAAAGAAGGGAGCGCCGTTCCGTTGGCTCCTTGCAAAGAACAGGACCACTGACGTCGCCATTAAGCCTTTGATTCCTGCACCCTATCTAACCCTTTGATTCCCTCACCCTATTCAACAGCTTGCTGAAGAGACAGAAGTTGGTGGACGGGGTGAGGGAAACAAAGGGTTAAGTTTTTGCTTTGCTAGCATGATTGACAAGGCAGGCTGCTGGCTGGCAGGGTGCGGGAGTCAAAGGGTTAAAATCCACCTCTTTGGGAGGAAATGGGCTGGGGGCACAATGATAGGAGGTGTGTGGGTGGATGTGAGGGAGGTGGACAGTAATCTCCTACCAAGGGCATGTATTATTGTAGAGCACCGCCATTGATGCAGCCACCAAAACCACCCTGGGGAAGATTTGGGGTGGGAGTAGGGAAAGTGCCTAATCTGTCTACATCCAAGGGCTTAGACTTAGATTTTTTTGATTATCATAAAAACCACCACAGAAACTCTCTCTCTCTCTCTCTGTGCTATGTATCTGTCTCTGTCTTTCTGTTTCTGTCTGTGTGTCTGTCTCTGTCTCTCTGTCTCTCTGTCTCTCTGTCTCTCTGTCTCTATGTCTGTCTGTCTCTCTCTCTCTCTCACACACACACACACACTCTCTCTCTGTGTCTGTCTCTGTCTCTCTCTGTATGTGTGTGTATGCGTGTGTGTGTACTCTGTGTATTAACTCTGTCTGTGTGTGCGTGTGTGTATGTGTGTCAGCTTGTTTATTTGTGTGTGTGTGCTTGTGCTTGTGCTTGTGCTTGTGTTGTGTGTGTGTGTGTGTGTGTGTGTGTGTGTGTGTGTGTGTGTACTCTGTGTGTGTGTGCTTGTGCTTGTGCTTGTGCTTGTGTGTGTGTGTGTGTGTGTGTGTGTGTGTGTGTGTGTGTTTGTACTCTGTGTGTGTGTTTGTATGTGTGTGTGTTTGTTTGTATGTGGTTGTTTGTGTGCGTACTCTGTGTGTTTACTCTGTATGTGTGTGTGTGTGTACTCTGTGTGTGTACTCTTGTGTGTGTGTGTGTGTGTATTGTGTTTATGTGTGTGTGTGTGTGAGAGAGAGAGTGAGAGAGTGAGAGAGAGAGAAACAGAGACAGAGAGAGAGAGACAGAGAAAGACAGAGAGAGAGACAGAGACAGAGAAAGACAGAGAGACAGAGACAGAGACAGAGAAAGACAGAGAGAGACAGAGAGAGACAGAGAGAGACAGAGACAGAGACAGACAGAGAGAGACAGAGAGAGAGAGAGAGAGAGAGACAGAGACAGAGACAGAGACAGAGAAAGACAGACAGAGACAGAGAAAGAGAGAGAAAGAGACAGAGACAGAGACAGAGAAAGACAGAGAGAGACAGAGAGAGACAGAGACAGAGAAAGACAGAGAGAGACAGAGACAGAGAGAGAGAGAGACAGAGACAGAGAAAGACAGAGAGAGAGACAGAGACAGAGAAAGACAGAGAGAGAGAGGACAGAGACAGAGAAAGACAGAGTGAGAGAGAGAGAAGAGAGAGAGAGAGAGAGACAGAAACAGAGACAGAGACAGAGAAAGAGAGAGAGAGAGACAGAGACAGAGAAAGACAGAGAGAGAGACAGAGACAGAGACAGAGGGAGAGAGAAAGACAGAGAGAGAGAGAGAGAGAGTGAGAGGAGAGAGGAGAGAGAGAGAGAGAGAGAGAGAGAGAGAGAGAGAGAGAGAGCCGATTTACCGTGTGAAGGGCAGTTTCCGCGTACAAAGCACCATCGGTGCAGCTCTCAAAACCGCCCCTAGGGAGGAACTGGGGTGGGACAGACCGGAATAGACCACCGTTTTCCAAGTGCTCATTGTAAAATCTAACGCAACTGATGACAACCATGAAAACAGCCACTGAAAGGAACTGGAGGGGGGAGTGGGTGTGTTGTAATCTTTATCCCAAGGGCACATAATCACATTATGCTGACGAAACACTTTCACTAACACAGCCATCAAAACTGCCTCTGGAGACGTGTGGAGGTAGGGATGGATGGTGATGGTGGGGGTGGTGTGAAGGAGAGGGGGGGAACATATCATCTTAGAAAGGCTTCTTGTTAACCCTTTGACTCCTGCACCCTGTCCACCAGCATTCTGCATTGCCAACCATGCTAGCAAAGCAAAAAAACGTAACCCTTTGATTCCCTCACCCTTTCCACTAGCTTCCTGTGGATAGGGTGAGGGAATCAAAGGGTTAAGTTCTTGCAGTTGGTTGGTAGGGTGCGAGAGTCAAAGGGTTAAGTTTTTGCAGTTGGTTGGTAGGGTGCGGGAAGTCAAAGGGTTAAGTTTTTGCAGTTGGTTGGTAAGGTGCAGGAGTCAAAGGATTAAGTGTTTGCAGTTGGTTGGTAGGGTGCGGGAGTCAAAGGGTTAAGTTTCTGCAGTTGGTTGGTAAGGAGCGGGAAGTCAAAGGGTCAACGCCTACCACTGCACCATTGAAGCAGTCAGTAAAAGGACCACTGGACAGAACTGGATGGCGTTAAAGACTGACCTCACGTGACATCCCGATGTCCAGACCTTTCAACTCACTGCAGACCGACAGTTCTCTCTTCCCACAACATTCTTCACTGTTCAAGTGGCAGGAGAAAACAAAATGAAGCACAAAGCTTTTGAAACCCTGTGTCCTTCTTCTTCTTCTTTCGTTTCTTTCTGGAAAAAGACACAACCCCTGGTCTGGACAAGACTCGATACTTGAACATCAAAGCTATATCTGAACATTCATCATCATCATCATCATCAGGTGCCCTGCCGCATGGCGTTGGCGACCATGGACTTCCAACCATCTCTATCTCTCGTTGCCCCCAGCATCTCCCCCACCCTCTTCATCCCCAGCCACTCTGCAAGTCCATCCAGCATTTTCTCCCTGGATCTACCTGATGGTCTCTTTCCTTCCAGCTTTCCCGTTGTGACCAGGAGCTCCAAATCCCCTTTCCTCATAAAATGGCCTATAAATGTTGCTTGTCTTTTCCTAATCTTCCTTATGAGAGATCTACTTGTGTCTGCCTCCATCAAGACTGTCTCGTTTGTTTTCTTTGCTGTCCATGGAACTCTCAACATTCTTCTGAGAAACCATATCTCGGCTGCCTCGATCCTGCTCTGGCTTTGCTTGCTGACTGTCCACGCCTCGCATCCGTACAACAGTATTGGTTCTATATAACTCTCTTTTTGATGTTAATTGATAGGCATTTGTTGGTAAGAATGCTTGTCATCTTCTTGAATGCTGTTTTGGCTTGGCCGATTCTGCCGGCTATTTCCGATGTGCTTCTGCCGTCTGATGAAATGACCGTTCCCAGGTATTTGAACTTATTAACCTGTGTCAAGGTTGTGCCATTTGTTTTTATTTTGCAGGGGATTTCATGTTTTTTATGATCACCATGACTTCAGTCTTCTTTGCTGTTTAGTTCAAACCCTTACCTTGAACATTACAAGACTGAATTGTACGCCCTCTACAAGAAAGCTTTGAGAAAGATCAAGTTCCTGAAGACTGGACGCACACAGCTTCTTGAAAGCTTTAACCAAACCGGGAAAATAATATATGGATATGGATTATACAAAATATAACTGGAGAACTAATACCTGGGAAAACACAGCAAATAAACTTACTGAGACATTGTCGGGAATGGGCAGAGAGTGATGTAGAATTTTAACAACTCATCGGGCAGAAAAGCTGCAGCCCCAATGATGTTTTCACGTACACGCTTGGCTCAGTCACCAATAACAATCCTGAATGGGGCTTCACTGTCAAACGGAGTGGATACAACATACATGAAGACAATGCCACATGTAATATTACAACCAGTGTATGAATGAAAAATGAGGCAGTCAGAATACAACCAGTGTATGAATGAAAAATGAGGCAGTCAAGAATGTTAGAAATAATCATCTTCACTAGATGACGACATAAAAGAGTCATACCGCCATTCTGAATGACTCTAAGAACATATTTCATCAAAATAAGGAAAGTGGAGAGGAAGCCTCAGACTGGCATAAAATAATGAACAAAATCGATCTACAAAAGCTCACGCTGATCTACTGTTCCGGACACGCTAGTGTTAAGGGAAATGAACATGTCGACAAACGTGCAGGTAAATCTGTTAGAACAAGAATTCTGCATCTTGGAAAGTCTGAAGTTCTCAGAGACTTATAATCATACCTTCACAAACATGATCTGAGTCATTATACCATTGGTCATCTTATTCAAAAAGAGTCATTAAAGGAAATGGCCTAAAATCCAGCATGAAAGAATAGACAAGAGCCTTCACCAATCAAACATTGGGACTTATCTCAAAAGTAACACTGCGTAGACCCCTGTCTATCTTTCAACCACCGAAAGTCCGCTGTTGGACGTAGGCCTTCCCCAGCTATTTCCAGCGCTTTTACTCTTCAGTTCTTGCCAGATTTACCTAGGTCGTCTCACCATCTAGTTTTCTGTTTTCCTCTATTGCGAGTGCCGTCCCTTGGTATCCAGAACGTAGTTTTTGTTGTCCAACGATTGTCCATTCTCTGGGTGAGATGTCCTGCCCAGTTTCATA
>CM060311.1:6505446-6510446 GCA_030674185.1 Monoplex corrugatus | reverse complement strand
AGCAGCTATCAAGAATCTTAACCCTTTGACTCCCGCACCCTGTCCACCAGCATCCTGCATTGTCGACCATGCTAGCGAAGCAAAAACTTAACCCTTTGACTCCCGTACCCTGTCCACAGCTTCCTGCATTGTCGACCATGCTAGCGAAGCAAAAACTTAACCCTTTGACTCCCGTACCCTGTCCATCCAGCATCCTGCATTGTCGACCATGCTATCAAAGCAAAACTTAACCTTTTGACTCCCGCACCCTGTCCACCAGCTTCCTGTTTTCTCGACCATGCTAGCAAAGCAGGAACTTAACCCTTTGACTCCCTCACCCTATCAACCACGTTTCTGCAGGAAGCTGGTGGATAGGGTGAGGGAATCAAAGGGTTAAGGTTTTGTAGTTGTGGATAGGTGAAGGAGTCAAAGGGTTAAGTTTTGCAGTTGGTGGATAGGGTGAGGCAGTCAAAGGTTAAGTTTTTGTAGTCGGCAGATAAGGTGAGGTAGTCAGAGGGTTAAAGGTTTTGCTGTTAGCGGATAGGGTGCGGGAGTCAGAGGGTTAAATTTTGCTGTTGGTGGATAGAGTGAGGGATTCAAAGGGTTAAGTTTTTGCAGTCGGTGGATAGGGTGAGGGATTCAAAAGGTTAAGTTTTTGCAGTCGGTGGATAAGGGGAGGGAGTCAAAAGGTTCACTTTTTGCAGTCGGCGGAAAGGGTGAAAGAGTCAAAGGGTTAACGTTTTGCGGATAAGGTGAGGGAGTCAAAGGGTTAAAGTTTTGCTGTTGGCGGATTGGGTGCGGGGACGAAAGATTAACCACCCATGCATACACGATTAGGTGTGATAGGAAACAAAAGGCATTACGCAGCTTTAAAATAGAACAGTAGCAAAGAGCGCTGCATGCTCTGTCACTCATTGAATGTGTGTGTGTGGGCGTCGCTGTGATAGCAAGGAGACTATGAATGATACGAAACTATTCGTGTTATGCGTCTTTTAAAAAAAAAAAAAAAAAAAAAAAAAAAAAGAATGTGGAGGAGTGTGTCTAGCGATGTCAGTTTCGTTGTGGAGGGAAGGAGTAATGGAGACGGAAAGACAGGGCACGAGGAGAGAGAGAGAGAGAGAGAGAGAGAGAGAGAGAGAGAGAGAGAGAGAGAGAGAGAGACAGACAGACAGACAGACAGACAGACAGGCAGACAGAGAGAGAGAGAGAGAGAGAGAGAGAGAGAGAGAAGACACACACACACAGACACAGAGACAGAGACAGAGACAGAGACAGACAGACAGGCAGACAGACAAACATACAGACAGACAGACACAGACACAGACACAGACAGAGAGAGAGAGAGAGAGGGAAAGAAAGAGAGAGACAGACAAAGAGAAGGAGAGAAACAGAGACGCACACACATATACAAACACATAAACACAACACACACATTAGCGCACACATGCACACGCACACACATGTACACATACATACATACATACATACATACATACATACATACTACACACACACACACATACATACATACATACATACATACATACATACATACATACATACACACACACATATACACATACACACATACATACACACACATACATACATACATACATACATACATACATACACACATACACACATACATACGTACATACATACATACACACTCACACACGTACATACATACATACATACATACATACATACATACATACATACATACATACATACATACATACATACATACATACATACATACATACATACATACATACATACATACACGCGAGTGAGCAAATTTATTCACATACGTACATATTATAGTTCGAAAAGATTTGAAGATTTGAAGGATGTGCTTGAAGCTGGATGTCTAATGTGGACACAGAGTTCATTCCATACTGTTGGACCTTGGTCAATGTTTCTATATTGACCGAAAGAGTTTGTTTAAAACAATGGACAACAAGATACTGTGGAATCAGAAGAAGAGGGATGCTTTCTGTATGGAGTACAGATGTTAACAATGTCAGGGAGATACTGATGGCCTATGCCAGGGACTAATCAAGTCGCCGTGGTGTAGTGGTTAACGCAATGGACTACAGACTGGAAGGTTATGGGTTCGAATCCCCATCAGTACCTTCAAAAATCATTGTGGGATTTTTCGGCTGTAACCGGCTCCTACCCAGAATTGGGCGTGCTATAGGCTCATTGGGAAGACTGGAACCACACAGTCGAGTCTCATCCACTTCGCGGATGCGTCATTGAGGGTGTTGCTCAAATCTTCTGACCAGCACCGCAGGTGTCTGTATCTCTCGGGCCTGGTTGACGCCAGGATATATCATGATAGTAAGCGTAGAGTACAACCCTGTCACGCAGTCTCAACCCTTGATGGAACTCTATAGCATCATGATTATCATCCACATCGACATCATCATCATCGCTTAATAAAAAATGTTTCAGCTTCTGTGGCCATTAAAGTGGCGGAGAAAATAAGAAAAAAAAAGGGTGAGCACTAAGGTAACCTCCCTGAGTGCAATGATCCTTTAAAAAAAGAAGGAGAGTTTACAAGTTGTTCTAGACTGAATAGGAAGATACTGCAATGATTTGAGAAAAGTGGAGATATGTTCATATCTGGAAATTTTTAAAACGGATCAAGCAGCTTTATTTTGAATATTCTAGAAAATGCGCGAGAAGATATTTGTAAGACCAACTAAAAGTGCATTGCAATAGTCAAAGTTGAGATAGAACAAATGAACAAACAAATATACTTTAGTGGTATTTCTTACTGTGCACAACAGCCGAACACTTTGTTGTAGAAAGGTCAAATGTTCGACTTTTATGTCTTTCTCAAGTAAAATCAGAATGTCCACTAACAACAAAGCGTAGCTATTACGAAGTTATGTACAAATATTGTGCGCCATTTTTATTGTGCGTCATTTTTATGATGTCATGCTGTGTGCCATGCGCGCGCGCGCCACACACACACACACACACACACACACACACACACACACACACACACACACACACACACACAGAGTTGCACACACATCCACACACTCATACACACACATACTTTAGTGGTATCAGTAGAAAAGTGATTACGAAAATCACTGAATTTTCTGGTTTCTAGATGGACCATTTTGCAAATGTTGGAAATGTGCTGTTTAAAAAAAAGTGTCTGATCGACTGTGGCACCAGCCCGTTTTTATATACGTTTTAGTGTCCTTAGTTATGTTTAAATATGTGTTCAAGTATGTTTTTTTTTAAATCCCCTGTGTGATAAATTGGATGGAGTGGTCAAGGCCAGGGGATTCTCCTTAGATTATGTGTACAAATGCATTGATATGTGTACTTAATTTTCTGTTGTTGCTTTTTTTCCTGATGAGGCACTGTGTGTATGTTGAAATGGTTATAGCCCTGATATGGCTCTACACAGTCGGCTGGGCTTCAAGCAACGATAAGAATAAGGATAAAGTTTAAATACATGCAGTGTGAATGGACTATCAGTGAGACTGATATACATGTCAGATGGAAGAAGACACTGTTGGAGCTTTTGTGGCAATGATGAGCATTGCTTCTGTCTTATCATCATCTGACTGAAGCTTATTTTCTTTCATTCAAAACTTTAGTTCAGGTATACAGTGTTTACTGGTAGACATTGTCTGATCAAGAGTGATACAGCTGAATATCATCCGCAAAGCTTCCACATGAGAGAGAATGAGAGGCAATGACACCAGACACTTGGTTAAGTATAGACAGCTAAAACAGTACAGCCCGTACACTGAACCTTGTGCCACTCCATAGCGTAGAGATATTTCAGGAGAATGGAGACCATTGACTGAGACTGTCTGAGCACGCTACATAGATAAGATGTCAGACCATGAATGTACAATGTTACAGACTCCATTACTACTCGAGCCTAGAAAGAAAATGTCACGGTCTATCGTATCAAAAGCAGATGACAGGTCAAGGAGACATACAGTTGAAGTATTGTTATTGTCTAGAGCAGGAGAATCACATCCATCATCATCATCATCTCATCATCATCATCACCATCATCACACATCATCATCATCAAGTGCCTTGCCGCATGGCGCTGGCGATCATGGCCCTCCATATGTATCTATCCCTTGCTGCCGCAAACACATCTTCCACCCTCTTTCCTCAGCCACCCTGCAAATCAGTCCAATATTTAATTTTTCCCTGGTGTCTTTCCCCCAGCTTTCCTGTTGTGACCAGGTGCATCTATAAATGTTGCCTGCCTTTTCCCAATCTTCCTTATCAATGATCTTCTTGTGTTTGCCTCCATCAAGACTGTCTCGTTTGTTTTCTTTGCTGTCCATGAACTCTCAACATTCTTCTTAGAAACCACATCTCGGCTGCCTCAATCTTGTTCTGGCTTTGCTTGTTGACTGTCCACGCCTCACAACCGTATAACAATATCGGTTCTATATAACATTCAAGAACTCTCTTCCTGATGTTAACCAATGGGCATTTGTTGGTAAGAATGCTTTTCATCTTCATGAATGCTGTTTTGGCTAAGTATAGAACACTCAAACAGTCAAACTTAGAAAAGACAAACTTTGCGTGTGTACACTCAGAAGATAAGCAAGTCTATGATGACCGATTTCCTCCCTTTAACCCTTTGACTCCCGCACCCTGTCCACCAGCATCCTGCATTATCAACCGTGCTAGCAAAGCAAAAATTTAACCCTTTGACTCCCGCACCTGTCTACCCATCCTGCATTATCAACCGGCTAGCAAGCAAACATTAACCCTTTGACTTCCGCACCCGTCCACCAGATCCTGCATTGTCAACCGTGCTAGTAAAGCAAAAAGTTAACCCTTTGACTTCCGCACCCTGTCCATCAACATCCTGCATTGTCAATCGTGCTAGCAAAGCAAAAAGTTAACCCTTTGACTTCCGTACCCTGTCCACCAACATCCTTGCATTGTCAACAGTGCTAGCAAAGCAAACATTTAACCCTTTGACTCCCGCACCCTGTCCACCAGCA
>CM060311.1:6482946-6500446 GCA_030674185.1 Monoplex corrugatus | reverse complement strand
AGAATGCGAAGAAGAAGAAGAAGAATGGAAGAAGAATGCGAAGAAGAAGAAAATGCGAAGAACGGAAAAAGAAGCGAAGAAGAATGCGAAGAAGAATGGAAGAAGAAGGAAGAAGAAGAAGAAGAAGGAAGAGAAGAAGAAGAAGAGAGAAGAAGAAGAAGAAGAAGAAGAAGAAGAAAAGAAGAAGAAGAAGAAGAGAAGAAGAAGAAGAAATGAAGAAGAAGAAGAAGAAAGAAGAATCGAAGAAGAATGCGAAGAAGAATGCGAAGAAGAGAAGAAGGAATGAAGAAGAAGAAGAAGAAGAAGAAGAATGCGAAAAGAATGAAGAAAGAAGAAGAAGAAGAAGAAGAGAAGAAGAAGAAGAAGAAGAAGAAGAAGAAAAGGAAGAAGAAGAAGAAGAAGAAGAAGAAAGAAGAAGAAGAAGAAGAGAGAAGAAGAAGAAGAAGAAGAAGAAGAAGAAGAGAAGAGAAGAAGAAGAAAGAAGAAGAGAAGAAGAAGAAGAAGAAGAAGAAGAAGAAGAAGAAGAAGAAGAAGAAGAAGAAAGAAAAGAAGAAGAAGAAGAAGAAGAGAAGAAGAAAGAAGAAGAAGAAGAAGAAGAAGAAGAAGAAAGAAGAGGAGAAGAAGAAGAAGAAGAAGAGAAGAAAAGAAGAGAAGAAGAAGGAAAGAAGAGAAGAAGGAGAGAGAAGAAAGAAGAAGAAAATGCGAAGAAGAAAGAATCGAAGAGAAGAAGAAGAGAAGAAGAAGAAAGAAGAAGAAGAATGGAAGAAGAAGAAGAAGAACGAAGAAAAGAAGAAAAAGGAAGAAGAAGAAAGATGGGAATGCGAAGAAAGAAGCAAGAAGAAGAAGAAAGAAGAAGAAGAGAAGAAAAGAAAGAAGAAGAGAAGAAGAAGAAGAAGAAGAAGAAAGAAAAGAAGAAGAAGGAAGAAGAAAGAAGAATGCGAAGAAGAAGAAGAAGAAAGAAGAAGAAGAATGCAGAAGAAGAAGAAGAAGAAGAAGAGAAGAAGCGAAGAAGAAGAAGAGAAGAATGCGAAGAAGAAGAAGAAGAAGGAAAAGAAGAAGAAAGAAGAAGAAGAAGAAGAAGAAGAAGAAAGAAGAAGAAGAAGAAGAAGAAGAAGAAGAAGAAGAAGAAAAGAAGAAGAAGAATGCGAAGAAGAAGAAGAAGAATGCGAAGAAGAAGAAGAATGCGAAGAAGAAGAAGAATGCGAAGAAGAAGAAGAATGCGAAGAAGAAGAAGAAGAAGAAGAAGAAGAAGAAGAATGCGAAGAAGAAGAAGAAGAATGCGAAAGAAGAAGAAGAAGAAGAAGAATGCGAAGAAGAATGCGAAGAAGAAGAAGAAGAAGAAGAAGAAGAAATGCGAAGAAGAAGAAGAAAGAAGAAGAAGAAGGAATGCGAAGAAGAATGCGAAGAAGAAGAAGAAGAAGAAGAAGAAGAAGAAGAAGAAGAAGAAGAAGAAGAAGGAAGAAGAAGGAAGAGAAGAAGAAGAAGAAGAAGAAGAAGAAAGAAGAAGAGAAAGAAGAAGAAGAAGAAGAGAAGAAGAAGAAGAAGAAGAAGAAGAAGAAGAAGAAGAAGAAGAAGAAGAAGGAGGAGGAGAAGGAGGAGGAGGAGAGAGAAGAAGAGGAACAAGAAGAACAAGAAGAAAAAGAGGAACAAATACAAGAACAAGAACAAGAAGAAGAAGAAGAAAAAGAAGAAGAAGAAGTAGAAGAAGACGAGTCTTCATGGAAGAAGGAAAACAACATGAGAGACACGAAACAGGATTCATGAATACAATGACAAAGTACACATTTGGTTAACTAACAGTGTCAGTATATTAAAATGAATTGTTACATTATAATCAAATCTGGAAATTCTGTGCTAGAAATTCCAGCTTTTCTGTCATTCTCTTTGCTTCTGCCTTGTTCCTTGGCAGTGTATAATCTCTTCCTATCATTTTCTGCCTTGCGGGTCCATTCACCTGTATATGTTCGATAAAGTCTTACATACTTTCTCTCAAGATTGATAATTGGGTACATGTATTAAGTGCATTTTGGTTCTGAGGAAATGTGATGTCAGAAGCAATTTTAGGTAAATTTTGGCCAGTTTTTATATGTTTTAGTCTCCTTAGCTATGTTTATATTTGCATTAAGGTTTGTTGTTTTTAATCCTTCTTGTGATAAATTCTGACGGATTGGCCAACGCCAAGGGCATCTTCTTAGTTCATGTGCGCGAATGCATTGATACTCAGTTTTTTCTTCCACGTGTTTTTTTTTTAATGCAGTATTGTGTACTTTTTGAGGTGACGAGAGTCCTGATATCGATCCATGCAGTCGGTTGGGGGCTTTGACAAAAGTAACAACAACAATCAAAACACTGGTAAATATTGAAATATTATAGTAATACGCAGTGTCTGAATCTACATCCAAGAACACTAATGATTATAAACATGGGACAAATAAATAACAGCAAAAGCATAGAGTAACTAACCGTTCGAACGGGTGAGGACAAAATAATATTGTTTGTCTAAAAGCACAAGTGAGGACAAAATAACATACCGTTTGTCAAAAAGCACAAGTGAAGACAAAATAACATACCGTTTGTCTAAAAGCACAAGTGAAGACAAAATAACATACCGTTTGTCAAAAAGCACAAGTGAGGACAAAATAATATTGTTTGTCAAAAAGCACAAGTGAAGACAAAATAACATACCGTTTGTCAAAAAGCACAAGTGAAGACAAAATAACATACCGTTTGTCAAAAAGCACAAGTGAGGACAAAATAACATACCGTTTGTCAAAAAGCACAAGTGAAGACAAAATAACATACCGTTTGTCTAAAAGCACAAGTGAGGACAAAATAATATTGTTTGTCAAAAAGCACAAGTGAGGACAAAATAACATACCGTTTGTCAAAAAGCACAAGTGAGGACAAAATAACATACCGTTTGTCAAAAAGCACAAGTGAGGTCAAAATAACATACCGTTTGTCTAAAAGCACAAGTGAGGACAAAATAATATTGTTTGTCAAAAAGCACAAGTGAGGACAAAATAACATACCGTTTGTCAAAAAGCACAAGTGAGGACAAAATAACATACCGTTTGTCAAAAAGCACAAGTGAGGACAAAATAACATACCGTTTGTCTAAAAGCACAAGTGAGGACAAAATAACATACCGTTTGTCTAAAAGCACAAGTGAGGACAAAATAACATACCGTTTGTCTAAAAGCACAAGTGAAGACAAAATAACATACCGTTTGTCTAAAAGCACAAGTGAGGTCAAAATAACATACCGTTTGTCAAAAAGCACAAGTGAGGACAAAATAATATTGTTTGTCAAAAAGCACAAGTGAGGTCAAAATAACATACCGTTTGTCAAAAAGCACAAGTGAGGTCAAAATAACATACCGTTTGTCAAAAAGCACAAGTGAGGACAAAATAATATTGTTTGTCAAAAAGCACAAGTGAGGTCAAAATAACATACCGCTTGTCAAAAAGCACAAGTGAAGACAAAATAATATTGTTTGTCAAAAAGCACAAGTGAGGACAAAATAACATACCGTTTGTCAAAAAGCACAAGTGAAGACAAAATAATGTTGTTTGTCAAAAAGCACAAGTGAAGACAAAATAACATACCGTTTGTCAAAAAACACAAGTGAAGACAAAATAACATACCGTTTGTCAAAAAGCACAAGTGAGGACAAAATAACATACCGTTTGTCTAAAAGCACAAGTGAGGACAAAATAACATACCGTTTGTCTAAAAGCACAAGTGGACAAAATAACATTGTTTGTCAAAAAGCACAAGTGAAGACAAAATAACATACCGTTTGTCAAAAAGCACAAGTGAGGACAAAATAACATACCGTTTGTCAAAAAGCACAAGTGAAGACAAAATAACATACCGTTTGTCAAAAAGCACAAGTGGACAAAATAACATATTGTTTGTCTAAAAGCACAAGTGGACAAAATAACATATTGTTTGTCTAAAAGCACAAGTGAGGACAACATAACATATTGTTTGTCTAAAAGCACAAGTGAAGACAACATAACATATTGTTTGTCTAAAAGCACAAGTGAAGACAACATAACATATTGTTTGTCTAAAAGCACAAGTGAGGACAACATAACATATTGTTTGTCTAAAAGCACAAGTGGACAAAATAACATTGTTTGTCTAAAAGCACAAATGAAGACAACATAACATATTGTTTGTCTAAAAGCACAAGTGAGGACAACATAACATATTGTTTGTCTAAAAGCACAAGTGAAGATAAAATAACATTGTTTGTCTGAAAGCACAAGTGAGGACAAAATAACATTGTTTGTCTAAAAGCACAAGTGAGGACAACATAACATATTGTTTGTCTAAAAGCACAAGTGAAGACAAAATAACATTGTTTGTCTAAAAGCACAAGTGAAGACAAAATAACATATCGTTTGTCTAAAAGCACAAGTGAAGACAAAATAACATTGTTTGTCTAAAAGCACTAGTGAGGAAGAAATAGCAAATTGTTTGTCTAAAAGCACAAATGAAGACAACATAACATATTGTTTGTCTAAAAGCACAAGTGAAGACAAAATATCATTGTTTGTCTAAAAGCACAAGTGAAGACAAAATAACATTGTTTGTCTAAAAGCACAAGTGAAGACAAAATATCATTGTTTGTCTAAAAGCACAAGTGAAGACAAAATAACATTGTTTGTCTAAAAGCACAAGTGAAGACAAAATAACATTGTTTGTCTAAAAGTACAAGTGAAGACAAAATAACATTGTCTGAAAGCACAAGTGAGGACAAAATAACATTGTTTGTCTAAAAGCACAAGTGAAGACAAAATAACATTGTTTGTCTAAAAGCACAAGTGAAGACAAAATAACATTGTTTGTCTAAAAGCACAAGTGAAGACAACATAACATTGTTTGTCTAAAAGAACAAGTGAAGACAAAATAACATTGTTTGTCTAAAAGAACAAGTGAAGACAAAATAACATTGTTTGTCTAAAAGAACAAGTGAAGACAAAATAACATTGTTTTGTCTAAAAGCACAAGTGAAGACAAAATAACATTGTTTGTCTAAAAGTACAAGTGAAGACAAAATAACATTGTTTGTCTAAAAGCACAAGTGAAGACAAAATAACATTGTTTGTCTAAAAGCGCAAATCAAGACAAAATAACATTGTTTGTCTAAAAGCACAAATGAAGACAAAATAACATTGTTTGTCTAAAAGCACAAGTGAAGACAAAATAACATTGTTTGTCTAAAAGCACAAGTGAAGACAACATAACATTGTTTGTCTAAAAGTACAAGTGAAGACAAAATAACATTGTTTGTCTAAAAGCACAAGTGAAGACAAAATAACATTGTTTGTCTAAAAGTACAAGTGAAGACAAAATAACATTGTTTGTCTAAAAGTACAAGTGACGACAAAATAACATTGTTTGTCTAAAAGTACAAGTAATAAACCCTTTGATAACGTGAGGGCAAAATAATGCACAGTCATGTTAAGCTGCTCAGCTGTTATAAACTGTGTTATCAGTAACAGCAGCACTGGTGTAGGCAGCTATTAGCAAGTCATGGCAGTAATTTGAGAGATTGGGGCCGAAGATAAAAATAAAGTGCCTAAACTAGTATGAGTCACTGTGTGTTGATTCAGCTTCAGACCACATGATGTAGTGATGAAGGCTCTTATCATTATACGTCTGTTGAGTTAAACATGAAAAGACGAATTCCATGCATAATACAGCATCATTGAAACCGTTGGGATGATCGATACATAGCTGTGGATGGCAGAGACTATAGAGTGAAGTACAACTTAGCTGTGACAAAACGCAAGTCGTTTTAGGTTGAGAGTAAGACAAACACACTGCCCTTTGTGTCGTGTTTTAGTGCAGTTATCAGTACATGTAAATGGGCAAGAGTTTTAACAGAGCAGGGCAATCTTTTTTTTAAGAATTTTTTTAGGATCAGAGCACCCAGGGAGGTTACCTTTGTGCTCACCCTTTTTTTTCGTCCCATTTTTTTGCGGCACCTTAATGGTCACAGAGGCTGGCACTTTTTTTTTTTCACAATGCGATGATGATGATGTCGATGAGGATGGTAATCATGATGCGAAGGAGTTCCATCTAGGATTGAGACTGCGTGACAGGGTTGCACACTACGCTTACTATCATAATATATCCTGGCATAAACCAGACCCGAGAGATACAGACACCTGCGGTGCTGGTCAGAAAATTTGAGCAACACCCTCAATGACGCATCCGTGAAGTGAATGAGACTCGACTGTGTGGTCCCAGTCTTCCCAATGAGCCCATAGTATGCCCAGCTCTGGGTAGGAGCCGGTTAGAGCCGAAAAACCCCATAATGATTTTTGAAGATACTGATGGGGATTCGAACCTACAACCTTCCAGTCAGTAGTCCGTTGCATTAACCATTACACCACGGCGACTGGTCTAGAGCAGGGCAATGTGTTATACCGTTGTGAACAACTGTCCCAGATTCTGTGGCCATGAACGTTGCTAAGGAAACGGGACAGCTATGTATAGTGCCATCCTCCACACTGTTCTGGATTCGCTGAGTCTTACACACAATCAGACTTTTTAGTGGATCACGGAGACAAGCTGGTAGGTGAGCTGACGACACTCAACTACAGTGTTGCACTGTCTGTGTCTCTGGTGGGCGTGCATGCTGAGTAGCTCCATGTTTCGATATAAGCCAGCCACTGACATAACATCATCTTGAGCGTGCATATTGTTATTCTGCACGTGTATACACGTGACAATACTAGAAATAGAAAGCAAAGGTAAGGGGTTGGAACTAAACAGCAAGAAGACTGAAGTCATGGTGATCAGTAAAAAACATGAAATCCCCTCGTGCAAAGTCACAGCAAACGGCACAACCTCGAGACAGGTTGATAAGTTTAAATATCTGAGAACGATCATCTCACCAGACGGCAGATGCATATCAGAAATAGCCAGCAGAATCGGCCAAGCCAAAACAACATTCAAGAAGATGAAAAGCATTCTTACCAACAAACGCCTATTAATTAACATCAGGAAGAGAGTTTTTGAATGTTATATAAAACCGATAATGTTATACGGTTATGAGGCGTGGACCGTCAACGAGCAATGCCAGAACAAGACTAAGGCAGCCGAGATGTGGTTTCTAAGAAGAATGTTGAGAGTTCCATGGACAGCGAAGAAAACAAACGAGACAGTCTTGATGGTGGCAGACACAAGAGGATCATTTATAAGGAAGATTAGGAAAAGACAGGCAGCATTTATTGATCATTTTATGAGGAAATGGGAATTGGAGCACCTGGTCACAACAGGAAAGCTGGAGGGAAAGAGAGCACCAGGTAGGCGCAGGGAGAAGATATTGGACGGACTTGCAGAGAGAGTGGCTGAAGACAAAGAGGGTGGAAGATGTGCTTGCGGCAACAAGGGATAGAAACAGATGGAAGGCCATGATCGCCAACGGCATGTGGCAAGGCACTTGATGATGATGATGATGACGATGATGACGATGATGATGATGATGATGATGATGAATGATGATGAATGGTGATGATGATGATGATGATGAATGATGATGAATGATGATGATGATGATGATGATGAATGATGATGATGATGAATGATGATGATGATGAATGATGATGAATGATGATGATGATGATGAATGATGATGAATGATGATGAATGATGATGATGATGATGATGATGATGATGATGAATGATGATGAATGATAATGAATGATGAATGATGATGATGATGAAGATGATGAATGATGATGAAGATGATGATGATGATGATGATGATGAATGATGATGATGAATGATGATGACGACGATGATGGTGATGGATGATGATGATGATGAATGATGATGATGATGATGATGATGATGATGATGATGATGATGATGATGATGATGATGAAGAAGAAGAATGATGATGAATGATGATGAAATGATGATAATGATGATGACATGATGATGATGATGATGAGTGATGATGATGATGTGATGAGATGACGATGAGATGATGATGATGATGATGATGATGATGATGATGATGATGATGACGAACACATGAAGGCGGATTAGGCACTGGCAGGTTTGGCCACACATTAACGTGGGAGATGTAAATAATCTCCACCCTCTACCTCACCAGGTGGAAGTGTCTGGGAGGATCAAACCCAGGACTTTCCGATTACAAGTCCAGTGTTTAACCACTTAAGTACCGTGCCCGTCAGAGTCTATCTCAGGGATGAATACGTGGGCTAGTTGGTAGAGCCATGGACTCAAGATCTGATGTCTTGAGTTCAATCCCGGCCCGCAAAATTAAAAACTGGTCTGTTCGCTGCCCATCTTAATGTTTCCGTCGTTCTGATGATGTCAGCTTTGTGTTAGATAGATCCCTTCATTCTGGTGGTGTCAGCTTAGTGTTTTGATAGGTCCCTTCATTCTGGTGGTGTCAGCTAGCTTAGTGTTTGATAGGTCCCTTCATTCTGGTGGTGTCAGCTAGCTTAGTGTTTGATAGGTCCCTTCATTCTGGTTGTGTCAGCTAGCTTAGTGTTTGATAGGTCCCTTCATTCTGGTGGTGTCAGCTAGCTTAGTGTTTGATAGGTCCCTTCATTCTGGTGGTGTCAGCTAGCTTAGTGTTTGATAGATCCCTTCATTCTGGTGGTGTCAGCTAGCTTAGTGTTTGATAGATCCCTTCATTCTGGTGGTGTCAGCTAGCTTAGTGTTTGATAGGTCCCTTCATTCTGGTGGTGTCAGCTAGCTTAGTGTTTGATAGGTCCCTTCATTCTGGTTGTGTCAGCTTAGTGTTTTGATAGGTCCCTTCATTCTGGTTGTGTCAGCTTTGTGTTAGATAGGTCCCTTCATTCTGGTGGAGTTAGCTTTGTGTTAGATAGGTCCCTTCATTCTGGTTGTGTCAGCTTAGTGTTTTGATAGGTCCCTTCATTCTGGTGGTGTTAGCTTTGTGTTAGATAGGTCCCTTCATTCTGGTTGTGTCAGCTTTGTGTTAGATAGGTCCCTTCATTCTGGTTGTGTCAGCTTTGTGTTAGATAGGTCCCTTCATTCTGGTGGTGTCAGCTTTGTGTTAGATAGGTCCCTTCATTCTGGTGGTGTCAGCTTTGTGTTAGATAGGATCCCTTCATTCTGGTGGTGTCAGCTTTGTGTTAGATAGGTCCCTTCATTCTGGTGGTGTCAGCTTTGTGTTAGATAGGTCCCTTCATTCTGGTGGTGTCAGCTTTGTGTTAGATAGGTCCCTTCATTCTGGTGGTGTCAGCTTAGTGTTTGATAGGTCCCTTCATTCTGGTGGTGTCAGCTTTGTGTTAGATAGGTCCCTTCATTCTGGTGGTGTCAGCTTAGTGTTTGATAGGTCCCTTCATTCTGGTTGTGTCAGCTTTGTGTTTGATAGGTCCCTTCATTCTGGTGGTGTCAGCTTTGTGTTAGATAGATCCCTTCATTCTGGTGGTGTCAGCTTTGTGTTAGATAGATCCCTTCATTCTGGTGGTGTCAGCTTTGTGTTAGACAGTCCCTTCATTCTGGTGGTGTCAGCTTTGTGTTAGATAGTCCCTTCATTCTGGTGGTGTCAGCTTTGTGTTAGACAGTCCCTTCATTCTGGTGGTGTCAGCTTTGTGTTAGAAGGTCCCTTCATTCTGGTGGTGTCAGCTTTGTGTTAGATAGGTCCCTTCATTCTGGTGGTGTCAGCTTTGTGTTAGATAGGTCCCTTCATTCTGGTGGTGTCAGCTTTGTGTTAGATAGGTCCCTTCATTCTGGTGATGCCAGCTTTGTGTTAGAAGGTCCCTTCTCCCCTTTCCCCATTTCAAGACCTTGCCAGCGCATAGGGTTTGTGTTGCTGAGGAAATCTGTCAGAAAATTGCTGGCGATTTGGGTGGAGCACATATGGAGCTGTCCGAGCGCAGTGAATCCCTCTTGAAATAACTTTATAAATTTAGGGATGATGTAGCTGATCACATCAGGCACGTTATCTATTGCCTGGCTGACGTAGGACATACGTACAAGTCAGAGACAGAGACCATCCTTCACTTGGCTACCCGCCATCGTGATGTTGTTTGTCTGCTGTTATCACTTGTGAGTGTCATGTGCAGGATAGGTCTACTAAGGCTGTTTCGTAACGTATTGAAGAGAAAAATGGGAAGTGAGCATTCTGTTTGAAGCCATTCACTCAACTCAGAATGTGTATTTTAAAATTTTTAAAAATATTCAATTATAATATAATAATATATTAATTAAATTTTATATTTTTATATTAGCGTGATACACGCACACCAGGCAAGACGCACACACACCGTATTGACTGCCAAACCAACCTTAATATTAATATTTTATAATTTTTTCAAGATCCCCATTTTCTACGCCACTAATGGCACAGAAGCTGGCACAGGTTTTACAGTGCGATGATGATGATGTCGATGAGGACGATAATCATGATGCTATGGAGTTCCGTCTAGAATTGAGACTGCATGACAGGGCTGTACTCTACGTTTACTATCATGATATATCCTGGATCAACCAGCCTGTGAGATACAGACACCTGGGGTGCTGATCAGAAGATTCGATCAACACCAGCAAAGACGCATCTGTGAGGTGGATGGGATTCCACCGTGTGGTTCCAGTCTTCCAGTGAGCCCACAGCATATTCAACTATGGGTAGGAGATGGTTGGAGCTGAAAACTCCTTCATTCATTTTGACAGGACTGATGAGGACGCCCTGGTGCCCACGAACCAGACCCCCAAGCTATGGGTGAATAGCTCCACTGCCTTGTGGACATCTCGGGAGAGAGTAAGGCTAGCGGAGAGACCGTACACAAACCGATGGAAGGCAACGGGAAACCACCATCGCTAATTTTTCACAGGTTATCATGGACAGAAACAAAAAGATACAAATGCCTATCAATTAACATCAGGAAAGAGTTATTGAATGTTATATAGAACCAATACTGTTATATGGATGCGAGGCGTGGACAGTCAACAAACAAAGCCAGAACAAGATTGAGGCAGCCGAGATGTGGTTTCTAAGAAGAATCTTGAGGGTTCCATGGACAGCAAAGAAAACAAACAATCGAGACAGTCTTGATGGAGGCAGACACAAGTAGATCACTCATAAGGAAGATTAGGAAAAGACAGGCAACATTTATAGGCCATTTTTATGAGGAAGGGGGATTTGGACACCTGGTCACAACGGGAAAGCTGGAGGGAAAAGAGCACAGGTAGACCCAGAAAAATGCTGGACGGACTTGCAGAGTGGCTGGGGACGAGGGGGGTGGGAGAGATGCTAGGGGCAACGAGAGATAGAGGCAGATGGAAGTCCATGATCGCCAACGCCATGCGGCAGGGCACCTGATGATGATGATGATGAAAGGAGGATTCGAACCCACAACCTTCCTGTTGGTTGTCTGTTACACAGACCACTACACCACGGTGCCTGCAGCTTTGACAGAAGTGCATGCTGGGTGTTTTTATGTTTCCAAAAGCCAGCCACTGTTACACTCACAGGATCTTTAACGTGCACAGTTTGATATTCAGTACGTGTATACACACGAAGCAGAAGGGAGGGGGGGGGGGGGGGTAGGCACTTAGGGGTCAGCACGTGTGTTGACATGGGACATCAGGTAAACGTGTACCGCACGTACTGGTACACACGTACCTATAGCTATAAACATAGATACATACATGAAGGAGCACACATTGCCACATGATGGAGGCAGTATGGGTACATACTAAATGACAAAGAGTGATAACTCTTGGACTCACAGAAATGACGCAGCAAATCAGAACCTATTTCCGATGGTGTAGGCAGCTTCGTATAGTTGCATATCACTGAGCATGTTATCTATTGTTTGTCTGATGTAATGCCTACGTACACGTCAGAGATAGAGACAGAGACCATCCTTCACTTGGTTTGGGTCCAAGAGTTATCAATCTTTGTCATTTAGCATGTACCCATACTGCCTCCATCATGTGGCAATGTGTGCTCATTCATGTATGTATCTATGTTTATAGCTATAGGTACGTGTGTACCAGTACGTAGGGTACACGTCTACCTGATGTCCCATGTCGACATATATGCTGACCCCTAAGTGCCTACGCCCCCCACCCTCCCCGCTTCGTGTGTATACGTACGTTGAATATCAAAATATGCACGAACCAGAAAAAACACGAAAGAAGAATATGAACGCGTATTTAATACAAAAAAAAACACAAACAAACAAGACAGGCACAAATTTTCGGCCAACTGACTTTGTCAAGCGTAAGATTACAAATAAACAAACACAAGATACAAAAAAAAAATTGAGAAAAAGACTGACACTTCCCTGCTACTGTCTTCAATGTGAGAAAAAGGAACAAACTATTGGTACGTGTGTACCAGTACGTGCGGTGCACGTTTACCTGATGTCCCATGTCAACATATGTGCTGGCCCGTAAATGCCTACCCCCCCCCCCCCATTCCCGCTTCGTGTGTATACACATACTGAATGCCAAAATATCCACATAAAGATCCTGTAAGTCATGTCAGTGGCTGGCTTATTGAAACATAAAAATAACCAGCATGCCCATTAAAGCTGCAGCCACTGTGGTGTAGTGGTCAGCGTAACAGATTACCAACTGGAAGGTTGTGGGTTCGAATCCCCATCAGTTCTGTCAAAACGAATGTGGGATTTCTTTCAGCTCCAACCGGCTCCTACCCAAAGTTGAATATTCTGTGGGTTCGTTGGGAAGACTGGAACCACACGGTCGAGTCTCATCCACTTCACAGGTGCGTCTTTGGTGGTGTTGCTCAGATCTCCTAACCTACACCACATGTGTCTGTATCTCTCGGGCCTCGTATACCAGCTCATGCAGGAAGCTGGTGGACAGGGTGAGGGAGTCAAAGGGTTCAGTTTTTGTTTGGCTGGCATGGTTGGCAATGCAGGATGCTGATGGACAGGGTACGGGAGTGAAAGGGTTAACCAATCTTTGATAGCCAGGGCAGTCCAGAGCCAGCCAGGATAGCTAATTCCATGTCTTCCAGGCTTCCTTCGTGTCTTGCTGAACTGAGTTCTGTAGGTGTCTGTTAGTCTGCCCTTGTTTCTTTTCCCAGGTGGCGCTTATGACAGATCGACGTTAGGGTGTCTGGGTTTGTCCATTCTGTGGACGTGGCCCAGACGTCTCCAAACTCCATCTTCTCTTTTTCACCTGGCTGAGAAATCTCCTGCTGAAAGATCGTCTGGACACCTCTTCGTGGATGTTTTGCTCTTATCTAATTTTCAGTGTCTGTCCCTGTTCTTGTTCTTCTCTGTTCTTGTTCCTCTTTGTTCTTGTTCTTCTTTGTTCTTGTTTTTCTTTGTTCTTGTTCTTCCTTGTTCTTGTTCTTGTTTGTTCTGGTTCTTGCTTGTTCTTGTTCTTCCTTATTCTTGTTTCTTCCTTATTCTTGTTCTTGCTTTTGTTCTTGTTCTTCCTTGTTCTTGTTCTTCCTTGTTCTTGTTCTTCTTTATTCTTGTTCTTCCTTGTTCTTGTTTCTTCCTTGTTCTTGTTCTTCCTTGTTTCTTGTTCTTCCTTGTTCTTGTTCTTCTTGTTCTTGTTCTTCCTTGTTCTTGTTCTTCCTTGTTCTTCCTTATTCTTGTTCTTGCTTTGTTCTTGTTCTTCTTTTTTTTGTCTTCTTGTTCTTGTTCTTCCTTGTTCTTGTTCTTCCTTGTTCTTCCTTGTTCTTCCTTGTTCTTGTTCTTATTTGTTCTTGTTCTTATTTGTTCTTGTTCTTCCTTGTTCTTGTTCTTCCTTGTTCTTGTTCTTCCTTGTTCTTCCTTGTTCTTCCTTGTTCTTCCTTGTTCTACCTTTGTTCTTCCTGGTTCTTCCTTGTTCTTGTTCTTATTTGTTCTTGTTCTTCCTTGTTCTTGTTCTTCCTTGTTCTTGTTCTTCCTTGTTCTTGTTTTTTCCTTGTTCTTCCTTTTCTTGTTCTTATTTGTTCTTGTTCTTCCTTGTTCTTGTTCTTCCTTGTTGTTTCCTTGTTCTTGTTCTTATTTGTTCTTGTTCTTCCTTGTTCTTGTTCTTCTTGTTCTTGTTCTTCCTTGTTCTTGTTCTTCCTTGTTTTTCCTTGTTCTTGTTCATATTTGTTCTTGTTCTTCCTTGTTCTTCCTTGTTCTTGTTCTTATTTGTTCTTGTTCTTCCTTGTTCTTGTTCTTCCTTGTTCTTCCTTGTTCTTGTTCTTCCTTGTTCTTGTTCTTCCTTATTCTTGTTCTTCCTTATTCTTGTTCTTCCTTGTTCTTGTTCTTCCTTGTTCTTGTTCTTCCTTGTTCTTGTTCTTCCTTGTTCTTGTTCTTCCTTGTTCTGGTTCTTCTTTGTTCTTGTTCTTCCTTGTTCTGTTCTTCCTTGTTCTTGTTCTTCTTATTCTTGTTCTTGCTTTGTTCTTGTTCTTCTTTGTTCTTGTTCTTCTTTGTTCTTGTTTGTTCTTGTTCTTGTTCTCTTATTCTTGTTCTTCCTTGTTCTTGTTCTTCCTTGTTCTTCCTTGTTCTTGCTCTTGTTCTTCTTTTGTTCTTGTTCTTTGTTGTTCTTGTTCTTCGTTGTTCTTGTTCTTCCTTGTTTTTCCTTGTTCTTGTTCTTCTTTTGTTCTTGTTCTTCGTTGTTCTTGTTCTTTCTTGTTCTTGTTCTTCCTTGTTCTTCCTTGTTCTTGTTCTTCTTATTCTTGTTCTTCCTTGTTCTTGTTCTTCTTATTCTTGTTCTTCTTTTGTTCTTGTTCTTCGTTGTTCTTGTTCTTCCTTATTCTTGTTCTTCTTTTGTTCTTGTTCTTGTTCTTCCTTGTTCTTCCTTGTTCTTGTTCTTCTTATTCTTGTTCTTCCTTGTTCTTGTTCTTCCTTGTTCTTCCTTGTTCTTGTTCTTCTTTTGTTCTTGTTCTTCTTTTGTTCTTGTTCTTCGTTGTTCTTGTTCTTCGTTGTTCTTGTTCTTCGTTGTTCTTGTTCTTCCTTGTTCTTGTTCTTCCTTATTCTTGTTCTTCCTTGTTCTTGTTGTTCTTATTCTTGTTCTTCCTTGTTCTTGTTCTTCCTTGTTCTTCCTTGTTCTTGTTCTTGTTCTTCTTTTGTTCTTGTTCTTCTTTTGTTCTTGTTCTTATTTGTTCTTGTTCTTCCTTGTTCTTGTTCTTCCTTGTTCTTGTTCTTCCTTGTTCTTGTTCTTCCTTGTTCTTGTCTTCTTTGTTCTTGTTCTTCCTTGTTCTTGTTCTTCCTTGTTCTTGTCTTCTTTGTTCTTGTTCTTCCTTGTTCTTGTTCTTCCTTGTTCTTGTTCTTCCTTGTTCTTGTCTTCTTTGTTCTTCCTTGTTCTTGTTCTTCTTTGTTCTTGTTCTTCCTTGTTCTTGTTCTTGTTTGTTCTTGTCTTCTTTGTTCTTGTTCTTCCTTGTTCTTGTTCTTCCTTGTTCTTGTTGTTCTTTGTTCTTGTTCTTCCTTGTTCTTGTTGTTCTTGTTCTTCTTTTGTTCTTGTTGTTCTTTGTTCTTGTTGTTCTTGTTCTTCTTTTGTTCTTGTTTTTCTTTGTTCTTCGTTGTTCTTCGTTGTTTCTTGTTCTTCCTTGTTCTTGTTCTTCCTTGTTCTTGTTCTTCCTTGTTCTTGTTCTTGCTCCTTGTTCTTGTTCTTCCTTGTTCTTGTCTTCTTGTTCTTGTTTTTCTTTGTTCTTGTTCTTCATTGTTCTTGTTCTTCCTTGTTCTTGTTCTTCCTTGTTCTTGTTCTTCCTTGTTCTTGTTCTTCCTTGTTCTTGTCTTCTTGTTCTTGTTTTTCTTTGTTCTTGTTCTTCCTTGTTCTTGTTCTTCCTTGTTCTTGTTCTTCCTTGTTCTTGTTCTTCCTTATTCTTGTTCTTCTTTGTTCTTGTTCTTCCTTGTTCTTGTTCTTCCTTGTTCTTGTTCTTCCTTGTTCTTGTTCTTCTTTGTTCTTGTTCTTGTCTGTTCTTGTTCTTCCTTGTTCTTGTTCTTCTTTGTTCTTGTTCTTCCTTGTTCTTGTTTTTTCCTTATTCTTGTTCTTCTGTTGTTCTTGTTCTTGTCTGTTCTTGTTCTTCTTTGTTCTTGTTCTTGTTCTTCCTTGTTCTTCCTTGTTCTTGTTCTTATCTGTTCTTGTTCTTCTTTGTTCTTGTTCTTCTTTGTTCTTGTTCTTCCTTGTTCTTCCTTGTTCTTGTTCTTCCTTGTTCTTCCTTGTTCTTGTTCTTCTTTGTTCTTGTTCTTCTTTGTTCTTGTTCTTCTTTGTTATTCCTTGTTCTTGTTCTTCCTTGTTCTTCCTTGTTCTTGTTCTTCTTTGTTCTTCCTTGTTCTTCCTTGTTCTTCCTTGTTCTTCCTTGTTCTTGTTCTTCCTTGTTCTTGTTCTTCTTTGTTCTTGTTCTTGTCTGTTCTTGTTCTTCCTTGTTCTTCCTTGTTCTTGTTCTTCCTTGTTCGTGTTCTTCCTTGTTCTTGTTCTTCCTTATTCTTGTTCTTCCTTGTTCTTGTTCTTGCTTTGTTCTTGTTCTTCCTTGTTCTTGTTCTTCCTTATTCTTGTTCTTGTCTGTTCTTGTTCTTCCTTGTTCTTGTTCTTCCTTGTTCTTCCTTGTTCTTGTTCTTCTTTGTTCTTGTTCTTGCTCGTGTTCTTGTTCTTGTTTGTCCTTGTTCTTGTTCTTGTTCCTGCTCATGTCCTTGTTCTTGCTCATGTTCTTGTTCTAGTTCTTGTTCTTGTTCTAGTTCTTGCTTGCTCTTGTTTATAATCCTGTTCATGTTCTTGCTTGGTCTTGTTCTTAATCTTGTTCATGTTTTTGCTTCTTCTTTCTCCTTTTAAGCCACTATCCTCGGAAATAGAAATGTCTTCTTGTTTTTGTTCTTTTTTGTGTTTTTGTTCCTTCTTTCCTTTTCTGTATGTTTGTCTGTCTTTCCTGTATCCCGTCTTTCTCTCTTTCGTCTGTTTGTCTGCCTCCACGTCTGTCTGTTTATCTTTCTGTCTCTCTGTGTCTTGGGAACTGTGAATTGGGGTTTGCGGTTGGGTAAGAAATAGTGTTAGATTCTTTCTTTCTTTCTTTCTTTGTTTTTTTTTTTCTTTCTTTCTTTGTTTCTCTTCTTTGTTTCTTTTCTTTCTTTCTTTCTTTTTTCATTTTTTCTTTCTTTTTTTTCTTTCTTTCTTTTCTTCTCTTTACTTTTCTTTCTTTTCTTCTCTTTTCTTTTCTTTCTTTTCTTTTTCTTTCTTTCTTTTCTTTCTTTTCTTCTCTTTTCTTTTCTTTCTTTCTTTTTTTCATTTTTTCTTTCTTTTCTTTCTTTCTTTCTTTTCTTCTCTTTTCTTTTCTTTCTTTCTTTCTTTCTTTCTTTTCTTTCTCTTCTTTCTTTCTTTTCTTTCTCTTCTTTCTTTTTCTTTTCTTTCTTTCTTTCTTTTGTTTCTCTTCTTCTTTTCTTTTCTTTCTTTTCTTTCTTTTGTTTCTCTTCTTTTTCTTTTCTTTCTCTTTTCTTTCTTTCTTTCTTTCTTTCTTTTTCTTCTTTCTTTCTTTCTTTTCTTTCTTTCTTTTCTTTTCTTCTCTCTTTTCTTTTCTTTCTT
>CM060311.1:6467946-6472946 GCA_030674185.1 Monoplex corrugatus | reverse complement strand
GTCGCTCTCTCTCTCTCTTCTGTCTGTCTCTGTCTGTCTCTCCCTCCCCCACCCCCCTCTCTCTTGTGTTTCTTTCCCTTTATAGTTTGGGGCTGAACACTTGAAAAAGACATTAAATCATCAAACTGCCAACCTGTCAACATTGTCTCTCTCTTATTTGTTGTGTTTATTTTCTTCGTTTTATTATTTATTTCTTTAATGTTCAATGATCTTGCATCTTTCGTTTTTGTAGTATTCTGGTTTGTCTCCAATACGTGTATGCACGTTTTCGTTTCCCACGCTATGCAGGCAGAATGTTGGCTGCACAGTCTGCATACTTCGTCTTTGGTGAAGGTGCGTATGAGTCTTTTCATGTTCTTTAAATCATCAGACACTGACGTGACTTCATCATCATCATCATCATCAGGTGCCTTGCCGCATGGCGTTGGCGATCATGGAGCTTCATCTGTCTCTATCTCTCGTTGCCCCCAGCATCTCCCCCACCCTCCTCGTCCCCAGCCACCCTGCAAGTCCGTCCAGCATTTTCTCCCTGGGTCTACCCGGTGCTCTCCTTCCCTCCAGCTTTTCCGTTGTGACCAGGTGCTCCAATTCCCCTTCCCTCATAAAATGGCCTATAAATGTTGCCTGTCTTTTCCTAATCTTCCTTATGAGGAACACAACCCTGTCTGACTACTCTTTTGATGTTTTGGAAAGAGCTTATATTATTGTTTTCTATTCTCATTGCAGCTGTTTGTTTCCCAGTACATATTCCTGATTATTCGTAGATCTTTTCCATCAACATTGAGTTTCTCTAGTTGGTTGATCAATTCTTCATGTCGTACCCGATCGAAAGCCTTGGTATAGTCAACAAAGCATAAATACAAATATAAATACATGATTTACAGATATATTTAACCTTTTGACTCCCGCACCCTGTCCACCAGCATCTTGTATGACCCATCATGCTAACAAAGCAGAAACTTAACCCTTTGACTCCCGCACCCTGTCCACCAGCATCTTGCATGACCCATCATGCTAGCTAAGCAAAAACTTAAACCTTTGTTTCCCTTACCCTATACACCCGCTTCCTGCAGGAAGCTCCTGGATAGGGTAAGGGAATCAAAGGGTTAAGTTTTTCCAGTTGGTAGATATGGTGTGGGGTTCAAAGGGTTTTTTCCAGTTGGTAGATATGGTGTGGGGTTCAAAGGGTTTTTCCAGTTGGCAGATATGGTGTGGGGTTCAAAGGGTTTTTCCAGTTGGCAGATATGGTGTGGGGTTCAAAGGGTTTTTCCAGTTGGTAGATATGGTGTGGGGTTCAAAGGGTTTTTCCAGTTGGTAGAAATGGTGTGGGGTTCAAAGGGTTTTTCCAGTTGGTAGAAATGGTGTGGGGTTCAAAGGGTTTTTCCAGTTGGTAGAAATAAGGTGTGGGGTTTCAAAGGGTTTTTCCAGTTGGTAATATGGTCTGGGTTCAAAGGGTTAACGCGCATATTTTATGCTCTGTTTACGTATAGACGAATGGGGATTAAAGCGCTCACAGGTCCAGAACGTAGTGTTGATCTGGGACATGGTAAAAATCTCCACTGATGTTGATTTGATCACACACCATTCAAGTCATCACTCAGTTGGTCGTGATAGTCAAGTAAGTAAGACGTCGTACTTCCATTCGGAAAGCCTGGGTTCGATTCTGTCTTTCACCTTTTACCTGGTGGATAAAGGGTGGAGATTTTTCTGATCTCCAAGGTAAGTACATGTGATGGTTGTCATTAGTTTAACCCTTTGACTCCCGCACCATATCCACCGACTGCAAAAACTTAACCCTTTGACTCCCTCACCAAGCTGGTGGATAGGATGAGGGAGTTAAAGGGTTACGTTTTTGCTTTGCTAGCATGGTCGACAACGCAGGATGCTGGTGGATAGGGTGAGGGAGTCAAAGGGTTAAGTTTTTGCTTTGCTAGCATGGTTGACAATGCAGGATGCTGGTGGACAGGGTGAGGGAGTCAAAGGGTTAACGTTTTGCTTTGCTATCATGGTTGACAATGCAGGATGCTGGTGGACAGGGTGTGGGAGTCAAAGGGTTAAAGCTTGCAGTTTGCTTACGAGGGATTCATCGCGCTTGGACAATTCTATATGCGCTCAGCCAGGTCTGCCAGTAAATGACAATGAAGGATGCTGGTGGACAGGCTGCAGGAGTCAAAGGGTTAATATCTATTCACCAAAATGATTAGACAAGTAAGTATGTGTGCAGATCTCTAAGTGTCTAAACCACCTTCGGTGTATACTGTATACGCACCTAGAACATCGAGTATGCACGTTAAAGACCCCGTACGTGATGTCAGTGGCTGGTGGCTTGTGGAAACATAAAAACACGCAGCATGATGCATGCTCACTGAAGGCAGAGTATGCAGACTGCACAGCAACACATTGCCTGCACAGGTAGGCAAGACAACACATACATGCATCCGAGAAAAACCGGATCCCTAAATAAAATAAAATAAAATAAAATAAAATGAATAAAATGAATAAAATAAAATGAAATAAAATAAAACAAAATAAAATAAAATGAAATAAAACAAAATAAAACAAAATAAAATAAGATAAAACAAAATGAAACAAAATAAAATAAGATAAAATAAAATAATATGAATAAAATGAAATAAAATAAAACAAAATAAAATAAAATGAAATAAAACAAAATAAAACAAAATAAAATGAAATAAAATAAAACAAAATGAAATAAAAACAAAATAAAACAAAATAAAATGAAATAAAACAAAATAAAATAAAATGAAATAAAAAAAAAAAAAAAAAAAAAAGAAATAAAATGAAACCTTCCCCAAATTTCTCAGTCTGATGCGTCAAACACTGTTTTCTGTTCGATTTTCATTTACCTTTTTCTTTGTTTTGTTTTGTTTTTGTTTTTGTTTTTGCCACTTACAGCCATTATCTCCTTTCAAGGGGGCGGTATCCATGGCGACCTCCGAGCCAAATGACCTTCAAGGGAGATAAGCCACCAAAGTACTTTTTCAATTGCGGCAGTCAGTTTCCCCTAGCTGACTCTGTTTTCTTTCTGTTAGTTTTTGTTTTTTGATTTTCTCCACCCTCCGAGTGTAGGCTATCTGGTCTAATGAGGGTTTTAAAGTCTATACTTGGTTTCATTTGCACTTCGTCGCTCTTTGAAAAGCGTGGTGATATTTTTGGTGAGCACTGATACAATCGGCAGGTCTTCGATTATATAAAACCAAGCAAGCAAACAAGCAAGCAAAAAAGCAAGCAAGCAAGCAAGTAAGCAACCAGGCAATCAACCAACTTAGCAAGTAAGCAAGCAAGCAAACAAGCAAGCAAGCAAGCAACCAACCATGCAACCCACCAACCAACCAATCAACCAACCGTACAGAGAAATAAAGAAAGAAACAAAGAAACAAACAAGCAAACAAGCAAGAAAGCTAAAAACGGAAAAAACGAACAAACAAATAACATGTGTGTGTTTGTGTGTGTGTGTGTGTGTGTGTTGTTGTGTGTGTGTGTGTGTGTGTGTGTGTGTGTGTGTGTGTGTGTGTGTGTGTGTGGTTACATGTTTGTATGTGTTTGTGAGTGTTTGCATGTTTGTGTGTGTGTGTGTGTGTGTGTGTGTGTGTGTGTGTGTGTGTGTTTGTGTATGTGTCTTTGTGCATATGTGTATGTGTATGTCTGTAAACGTGTTGTGTGTGTGTGTGTGTGTGTGTGTGTGTGTGTGTGTGTGTGTGTGTGTGTGTGTGTGTGTGTGTGTTTGTGTATGTGTCTTTGTGCATATGTGTGTGTGTGTCTGTAAACGTGTTGTGTGTGTGTGTGTGTGTGTGTGTGTGTGTGTGTGTGTGTGTGTGTGTGTGTGTGTGTAAGGGTTTGTTTCTTTGCGTTGTGTGTGTGTGTGTATGTGTGTTTGTGTGTATATGTGTGTGTATGTGCGTGTGTATGTGTGTGTAAAATGTTTGTTTGTGTGTGTGTGTAAGTGTGTGTTTGTGTGTGTGTAAATGTGTGTTTATGTGTGTGAGTGTGCCTTTGTGTGTGTGTGTGTGTGTGTGTGTGTGTGTGTGTGTGTGTGTGTGTGTGTGTGTGTGTGTGTGTGTGTGTGTGTGTGTGTGTGTATGTTCAAGCTTTTTGAGGTGGTTGTTTTATATTGACACAGAGGAATGCGTTTGTCTGTCTCTGTCGGTATCTATCTATCTATCTATCTATCTATCTATCTATCTATCTATCTATCTATCTATCTATCTATCTGTCTATCTGTCTATCTATCTATCTATCTATCTATCTATCTATCTGTCTATCTATCTATCTATCTATCTGTCTATCTATCTATCTATCTATCTATCTATCTGTCTATCTATCTATCTGTCTATCTATCTATCTATCTATCTATCTATCTGTCTATCTATCTATCTGTCTATCTATCTATCTATATATCTATATATCTATCTATCTGTTTATCTATTTATCTATCTATCTATCTGTCTATCTATCTGTCTATCTATCTATCTATCTATCTGTCTATCTATCTATCTATCTGTCTATCTATCTATCTATCTATCTATCTATCTATCTGTCTATCTATCTATCTGTCTATCTATCTATCTATCTATCTATCTCTCTATTTATCTATCTATCTATCTATCTATCTATCTATCTATCTATCTCTATCTATCTATCTATCTATTTATCTATCTATCTATCTATCTATCTGTCTATCTATCTATCTATCTATCTGTCTATCTATCTATCTATCTGTCTATCTATCTATCTATCTGTCTATCTATCTATCTATCAATCTATCTGTCTATCTATCTATCTATCTATCTATCTATCTATCTATCTGTCTATCTATCTGTCTATCACAGTTTGCGTGTGCTTTGCGCCATGGAGTTTTGGTCTTGTTTGGTGATTGCTTTGGTGAATGATGGGAGTGCGCGCCTTGGTTTGATTCTTAGATCAAAACTTGGCGCCTTATTAGTATCATTGTTATGATTATCATCATTATCATCATGATA
>CM060311.1:6440446-6462946 GCA_030674185.1 Monoplex corrugatus | reverse complement strand
CCCTCATAAAATGGCCTATAAATGTTGCCTGTCTTTTCCTAATCTTCCTTATGAGGAACACAACCCTGTCTGACTACTCTTTTGATGTTTTGGAAAGAGCTTATATTATTGTTTTCTATTCTCATTGCAGCTGTTTGTTTCCCAGTACATATTCCTGATTATTCGTAGATCTTTTCCATCAACATTGAGTTTCTCTAGTTGGTTGATCAATTCTTCATGTCGTACCCGATCGAAAGCCTTGGTATAGTCAACAAAGCATAAATACAAATATAAATACATGACTTACAGATATATTTAACCTTTTGTCTCCCGCACCCTGTCCACCAGCATCTTGCATGACCCATCATGCTAGCTAAGCAAAAACTTAAACCTTTGTTTCCCTTACCCTATACACCCGCTTCCTGCAGGAAGCTCCTGGATAGGGTAAGGGAATCAAAGGGTTAAGTTTTTCCAGTTGGTAGATATGGTGTGGGGTTCAAGGGTTTTTTCCAGTTGGTAGATATGGTGTGGGGTTCAAAGGGTTTTTCCAGTTGGTAGATATGGTGTGGGGTTCAAAGGGTTTTTCCAGTTGGTAGATATGGTGTGGGGTTCAAAGGGTTTTTCCAGTTGGCAGATATGGTGTGGGGTTCAAAGGGTTTTTCCAGTTGGCAGATATGGTGTGGGGTTCAAAGGGTTTTTCCAGTTGGCAGATATGGTGTGGGGTTCAAAGGGTTTTTCCAGTTGGCAGATATGGTGTGGGGTTCAAAGGGTTTTTCCAGTTGGTAGATATGGTGTGGGGTTCAAAGGGTTTTTCCAGTTGGTAGATATGGTGTGAGGTTCAAAGGGTTAACACGCTTATTTTATGCTCTGTTTACGTATAGACGAATGGGGATTAAAGCGCTGACAGGTCCAGCACGTAGTGTTGATCTGGGACATGGTAAAAATCTCCACTGATGTTGATTTGATCACACACCATTCAAGTCATCACTCAGTTGGGCGTGAGTAAGACGTCGTACTTCCATTCGGAAAGCCTGGGTTCGATTCTGTCTTTCACCTTTCACCTGGTGGATAAAGGGTCAAGATTTTTCTGGTCTCCAAGATAAGTACGTGTGGTAGTTGTCATTGGTTTAACCCTTTGACTCCCGAACCCTATCCACCAGCTGCAAAAACGTAACCCTTTGCTTCCCAAACTAAGCTGTGGATAGGATGAGGGAGTCAAAGGGTTAAATGTTTGCTTTGCTAGCATGGTCGACAACGCAGGATGTTGGTGGACAGGGTGAAGGAGTCAAAGGGTTAAGTTTTTGCTTTGATAGCATGGTCGACAACGCAGGATGCTGGTGGACAGGGTGAAGGAGTCAAAGGGTTACGTTTTTGCTTTGCTAGCATGGTCGACGATGCAGGATGCTGGTGGATAGGGTGCGGGAGTCAAAGGGTTAAAGCTTGAAGTTTGTTCACGAGGGATTCACCGGGATTGGACAATTCCATATGCGCTCAGCCAATTCTGCCAGTAAACGACAATGAAGGATGTTGGTGGACAGGGTGCGGGAGTCAAAGGGTTAATTTCTACTCACTGAAGTGATTAGACAAGTAAATATGTGTGCAGATCTCTAAGTGTCTAAACCACCTTCGGTGTATACTGTATACGCACCTAGAACATCGAGTATGCACGTTAAAGACCCCGTAAGTGATATCAGTGGCTGGTGGCTTCCTTCCTTCCTTCCTTCCTGTCCCTTAACCCTATCCAGGGTCGTGGGGGCTCCACATGGATGAACGTCGCACCGTCTGTCTCCACCTCTGTCTGTCATGAGCAAGGGTCTGGGTCGTGGCAAAGCTTTTTTCTGTCCATTCGTCAATATTGTCCATCCACCTTTTTCTCTGTCTGCCTCTTTTTCTTCCCCCTGAACTGTTCCTTGGAGTATTGTTTTTGATAGTCCGTTAGTTCTTGTCACGTGACCATACCACCGAAGTTTCCTTTTTCTTACTGTTGTCAGAAGGTTTTCATAGTTTTTGACATGCTGTGAAATTGTTCTTCGTACTTCCTCATTGGTAATGTGGTCTTTGTATGAGATGCCAAGCACTCTTCTAAAGCATCTCATTTCTACTGCCAGGATCTTCTTTTGCAGTTCTGCTGTTAGTGTCCATGACTCGCACGCGTAGAGAAAGATTGACAGGACCAATGCGTGCATTAGCTTCAGTTTGGAAGTGAGGGCGATGTTTTTGTCCCTCCAGATGGGCTTCAGCTTGGCTAGTGCTGCTGTTGTCTGTGCTGCTCTTGCAAGAACTTCGGTTTTCGATCCCTGTTCACTGATAATGGCTCCGAGATATTTGAACTGAGCCACGGTTTCCAGCTCACTCCCGCTGACTGTAATCTTCTTTTCTATTGGTTTTGTGCTGTTTGTCATCAACTTTGTCTTTTCGGCACTGATCTCCATGCCATATCTGGATGATGTCTCGTCCAGGTGTTTCACCAGGTTGGCAAGTTCGTCTTCATTTCCAGCCAACCCATCGATGTCGTCGGCAAATCTCAAGTTGGTGATTGTCCTTCCTCCAATACTGACTGAGCCGTGATGGTTTTCAAGGGCATCCGTCATAATGCGCTCAAGGAAGATGTTGAACAAGGTTGGAGAGAGGAGACAGCCCTGGCGAACTCCAACTGATGTGTGAAACCAGTCCCCCACTGTGCCCCCAACAAGCATTGCGCTGCTCGCTTTTGCGTATAGCTGTGTGATGGTGTCAATAAGCTTCCTTCCCATGTTGTACTTCCTCATGGTGGCCCACAGTGCTTCATGCCATACTCTGTCAAATGCCTTTTTGAAGTCGATAAAAACGTGGTAGATGTCCTGTTGGTGTTGGCTGTATTTTTCGCATAGGACTCTGAGATTGAATATTTGTTCTGTTGTGCTTCTACCACTGCGAAATCCCGCTTGTTCTTCGGCAATGATCTCCTCTGCCTGTGGTTTCAGTCTGTTCAAAATGACTTTCAGCATCACTTTGCTAGCATGGCTGATAAGGCTGATCGTTCTGTAATTCTGGCATAGTTGTAAATTGCCTTTCTTGGAAAGTGTGATGATTAGTGACTGGGTCCAAGGTGTCGGCCATTCTCCCGTCTGCCAGATTTTGTTGCAGATTTTCCAGAGGATGTCAGTCACTGCCTCCCCTCCATGCCTGATCAGTTCTGCTGGGATGTTGTCCACTCCAGCAGCTTTTCCATCTTTCAGCGATCGTATTGCTGTTTCGACTTCTTCGCGTAGAATAGGGTGGTCATCGTCATTTGTTGATTCCTGGCATGTAAGGACAGTTGAGTCACCCTGTGTCTGGTGGTTGTAGAGGTCAGAGCAGTATTCTGTCCATCTATGGATGATTTCTTTATCTTCTGTCAGGCACTTTCCTTGTTTGTCTTGAATGGTACTGATCCTTGCCTGTCTTTGTGTGGTGAGTTCTTTCACCACTTTGTACGCCTTTATGCTGTTGTTCTTGTTTAGGCTGTCTTCTATTTCTGTGCATTTATTTTGTATCCATCCTTCTTTGGCCTCCCTCATGCCTTTTCTGATTTCTTTGTTGATGTTTCTGTAGGCTAGGGCTCCGTCTGTTGTATTTTTGACTTTCTTGATTTCTCTTCTTTTGTCACACATTTCAAGGATTTCGAAGGCTGGTGGCTTGTGGAAACATAAAAACACGCAGCATGATGCATGCTCACTGAAGGCAGAGTATGCAGACTGCACAGCAACATATTGCCTGCTCAGCGTAGGCAAGACAACACATACATGCATCCGAGAAAAACCGGATCCCTAAATAGAATAAAATAAAATAAAATGAAATAAAATGAAATAAAATAAAATAAAATAAAATGAAATAAAATGAAATAAAATAAAATAAAATAAAATAAAATAAAATGAAATAAAATGAAATAAAATAAAATAAAATAAAATAAAATAAAATGAAATAAAATGAAATAAAATAGAATAAAATAAAATAAAATAAAATGAAATAAAATGAAATAAAATAAAATAAAATAAAATAAAATAAAATGAAATAAAATAAGATAAAACAAAACAAAACAAAATAAAATAAAATAAAATAAAATAAAATGAATAAAATGAAATAAAATAAGATAAAACAAAACAAAACAAAATAATATAAAATAAAATAAAATAATATGAATAAAATGAAATAAAATAAAACAAAATAAAATAAAATGAAACAAAATAAAATAAAATGAAATAAAATAAATAAAATAAAACAAATAAAATAGAATAAAATAAAACAAAATAAAATAAAATAAAATGAAATAAAATAAAACAAAATAAAATAAAATAAAACGAAATAAAATAGAATAAAATAAAACAAAATAAAATAAAATAAAATGAAATAAAATAAAACAAAATAAAATGAAATAAAATAAAATGAAATAAAAAAAAAATAAAAAAAATAAAATAAATAAAATGAAATAAAATAAATTAAAATGAAATAAAATGAAACCTTCCCCAAATTTCTCAGTCTGATGCGTCAAACACTGTTTGTTTTCTGTTCGATTTTGATTTACCTTTTTCTTTTTGTTTTGTTTTGTTTTTGTTTTTGTTTTTGCCACTTACAGCCATTATCTCCTTTCAAGGGGGCGGTATCCATGGCGACCTCCGAGCCAAATGACCTTCAAGGGAGATAAGCCACCAAAGTACTTTTTCAATTGCGGCAGTCAGTTTCCCCTAGCTGACTCTGTTTTCTTTCTGTTAGTTTTTGTTTTTTGATTTTCTCCACCCTCCGAGTGTAGGCTATCTGGTCTAATGAGGGTTTTAAAGTCTATACTTGGTTTCATTTGCACTTTGTCGCTCTTTGAAAAGGGTTGTGATATTTTTGGTGAGCACTGTTACAATCGGCAGGTCTTCAATTATATAAAACCAAGCAAGCAAGCAAGCAAGCAAGCAGGCAAGCAGGCAATCAACCAAATAAGCAAGCAAGCAAACAAGCAAGCAACCAGCCAAGCAACCAAACAACCATGCAACCAACCCACCAACCAACCAACCAACCATACAGAGAAACAAAGAAACAAACAAACAAACAAGCCAACAAGCAAACAAGCGAGAAAGCTAAAATCGAAAAAACAAACAAACAAAAATTAAAAAAAACACGAGAGAGAGAGAGAGAGAGGGAGAGAGAGAGAGATAGATAGAGAGAGAGAGCGAGAGAGAGAGAAAGAGAGAGAAAAGAGAGAGAGAGAGAAAGAGAGAGAGAGAGAGAGAAAGAGAGAGAGAGAAAGAGAGAGAGAGAAAGAGAGAGAGAAAGAAAGAAAGAGAGAGAGAGAGAGAGAGAGAGAGAGGAGAGAGAGAGAGAGAGAGAAAACAAACAAACAAGCGAACAAAATTTTCAAACAAACAAAAATGTCAAACAAACAAACAAGAAGCAAAGAAACAAAGTAGCAACAACAACAACAACAAAACTGGATGAAAAATGTAGAAACACTACTATTACCTATCCGATGGAGACCCCAGAACAATCAGAAGACAATAAAAGAACATGTGTTTTGATCTTAAGGTTTTCTGAATTCAGATAAACACACACAAACATACACACAGTAAGACTCTGGACACAAGACTTGACACTCCATGATTTAACAGAACAGTCAAGTATAACGTGGACATGATGAGTTTGTTCAAGAGGGGTTCATCACACTCGGACAATTCCATATGCGCTCCACCTGAATCGGCGGGCAAATATATATGACAGAGTCCTTAAGCCTTCGCAAAACTCTGAGTGGTGGCAAGGTTTTGAAATGGGGATGGGGGATCTATGAAACACTAAGTTGACACCACCAGAATGATGGAAACTTTATAAGATGGACAGCCAACAGCATTCAAGAAGATGAAAAGCATTCTTACCAACAAATGCCTATCAATTAACATTAGGAAAAAAGAGTTCTTGAATGTTATATAGAACCGATACTGCTATACGGTTGTGAGGCGTGGACAGTCAACAAGCAAATCCAGAACAAGATTGAGGCAGCCGAGATGTGGTTTCTAAGAAGAATGTTGAGAGTTTCATGGACAGCAAAGAAAACAAACGAGACAGTCTTGATAGAGGCAGACACAAGAAGATCATTGATAAAGATGATTAGGAAAAGACAAGCAACATTTATAGGCCATTTTATGAGGAAAGGGGAATTGGAGCACCTGGTCACAACAGGAAAGCTGGAGGGAAAGAGAACACCAGGTAGACCCAGGGAGAAAATATTGGACTGACTTGCAGGGTGGCTGAGGACAGAGAGGGTGGAAAATGTATTTGCAGCAACAAGGGGTAGATGCATATATGGAAGGCCATGATCGCCAACGCCATGTGGCAGGGCACTGATGATGACGGACACAGTTGAACTTGTTCTTTCTTCAGGATCTTGGCCGCTTGGAAGGGGGGATAAACCTGGTACCGCTCTCACGAGTTTCATTTTCGCTTTCAGTTTCTCCAGATGCGTCTCCGCACTCGGAATGAATTCCATGTACACCAACGTCACAGGTGGCACGTGATAAAGAATGATCCAGTGTGATCATAGCACAAACCTTAAGCCTGCACATAAACCCATGAGGTGGCCAGGCCTTCAGGTTCTACCTAGCCTATTTTTATCTCATGAAACTTTGTACTTCTTTCAGAAATGTGAGACAAGTAGAATATTTGGTTTGATCATGATGCTTGCAAAATCTTTCATCTGTAAGTGAAGATTAACAATAATGTGTTTCGATGTTTTATTTTTCAAAGCTACTAAATGTGAGATTCAACAATGAACAGAATCATGACAAGATGATCTTCAACTGTCCATTTGTAATGCTGGATGAAACAACGACATGCCAACGTTTTTCAACAGAGAACACATTCATCTTCATGACAATATGTACTGAATTTTGATGTTGATATTGAAACTTCCATCGTTTAAAAGTATTGTTATATATGCTTGTTTTTTGTTTGTTTTGTTTTTGTTTTGTTTGGAGTTTAACGTCCGCACCCACATAAGCGATATGGCAGACGGAACACAAGGGAGGTGTTGTTTTGTATGCTTTGTATGTTACATGTTCTTTATATGTCAATATCTTATATTTTTTCCTTTAAGTAACCATCGTCTGTTACATATTGTCTGTTGACATTTACTTTTCATAAGGCAAACTGACAAGATTGAAAAAAAGGGGTTAAAATTGTAGGTACCGCATAGTCTCAATGGAGGCGTTCTTGTGATTCCAAAGATCACATCTCATTGCTTCATTCTGTCAACCTGTTTAACCCTTTCACTTTCTTTTCTTTTATTGTTGTTTAAAGCCCATCCACTGCGCAGAGACATACCAGGGCTATAACCGCTTCAAAACACACAAAACTTCAACAGGAAAAAAAAAAGAAAGAAAATTAAGTCACATATCAATGCATTCGCGCACATAATCTAAGGACATGCCCCCGCGTAGGACCATTCCGTCCAATTTATCGCACAGGGAAGATTTAAAAAACACACACTGAATACAAATATAAGCATACATAAGGACACCCAAAACATATATAAAAACGGCATAAATTACCTGAAAATTGCTTCCGCATATCTCACCTCCTTAGAGCCAAAAATGCACTTATACATGTACCAATTATCAATCCGAAGAAAAAGTACGTAAGACTTTATCGAAAAAAATACAGGTGAATGGACCATTAAGGCAGAAAATAAGCAGAAATGACAGAAAGCAAGGCAACAAGGCAGAAACAAAGAGAGTGACAGAAAAGAGGAACATTTGTAGCACAGAATTTCCAGAAGGTGGGGATACTATTTATACTGAAAGAGCCCCCAGGCAACCAACGGGTTAACCCTTTCACTCCCTCACCCTGTCCTCTACCTTCCTGCAGAATCAGCTTAGTGCAGTACACTTGGTGGACAGAGCTGGTGGATACCTCTTTTAACTCTTTTCTCGCCATGGTCGCAATCAAACGACTTCCCGTACGACCGCCATGATCGCATTTGTGCGGCTTGGAGGGGTCATGCTAAACGATAACTTTTCACCGGGTACAAAGCTTCTGTCAGCTCCATTGGTGAATGCAGGCGACTGTGCTATTTTTAAACTTTATCCAGCGACCTAGTTTTTCTGCAGTAAGGCGGAAGTGTGGCTTTGTTAACTGTCAGAATTACGTCACATTTTCTCCGAAGCGTTTTCTCAAAAATGACTGCAAATTGACACTCATTGTCTACCACTTTCAGTAAATAAGCAGACAGCTGACTTTGTGTGTAGATTTTCCATTGCTTTTCCTCATTTATTATAATGATATCTGGCGCACAACTCACGAAATAAGGTCAGTAGTACAACTAATAAACCTTATGAAAAAAAAGTTTTTCTTTATAATAAGATTATCTGTGGAATAATCAATCAAGTACAAAAACAAAAGCAAGCATTCATATAAAATACAACATCTGCCCTTTACACGCAAAAAAAAAGTAAGTGAAAATCTTTAATAGTCTTTGAGATATACGCTTTTAAAAATGTATACTGCGCTGCAAAATTGGCTACCCAAAATATACTTTCTGGGGAAACTTGGCGGTGAAAGAGTTAAGCGTTTGACTCTCACACCCTGTCCACCAGCTTTCTACGTGGGCTAGTTGGTAGAGCCATGGACTCAAGATCGATATCTTGAGTTCAATCCCAGCCCGCAACATTAAAAACTGACCTATTCTCTGCCCATCTTGATGTTTCCATCATTCTGTGGTGTCAGCTTAGTGTTTTCATAGGTCCCTTTCTCCCCTTTCCCATTTCAAGACCTTGCCAGCGCATAGTGTCTTGTGCAGGCTCAGGAAATCTGTCAGATAATTGCTGGTGGATTTGGGTGGAGCGCTATGGAGCTGTCTGAGCGCAGTGAATCCCTCTTGAAATCTCTCCAATGACTCCAATATACCAGCTTTCTGCAGCAAACTAGTAGATATAGATGAGGGAATCAAGGGGTTACGTTTTTTGCAGTGGTGGACAGGGTGCGGGAACCAAAAAGGGTTAAGGGAGAGAAAGCTAATTCTGGAAGGAAAACATCGGTTCTGACGTCGCAGTGAGGCCAATCCTAAATCGATTAGAGTAGTCAAGTTGTTTGAACTGAGTGCGAAGAAACATCCTAACCATTACGGTAACGTTCAGTAACTGCGCACTATCCCAGCCATTTATCATTGTTCAATGAACCGTATACATTGCTGTTTTGCCTGGCTGTTTTTTTCTGCCATTATCCTCCCCCCCCCTCCCCCCATAGACACACACACAGACACACACACGCACACACACACACACACACACACACACACACACACACCACGCCTGATCAGTTCCAACCAAGGTTGAACAAATGATACCTGTTCCATTTAGCACTGTAACTAACTTGTTTTCTTGTACCTGTTTTGACTGCCATTTGTGACGTAGACAGTATGACCCTGACCCCTGACCCCTTTTCTCTTTCTATGACGTCTTTTAATACATTATTGACTGCTGAATGTATTTTTGTCGTCTAGATTTTTAGTTTGAAGTAGATATATATATATATAATAAATCACCAATGGGAGGTTTGAAAAACGGCTTTCAACCTAACCGATAACTTCTACTGACTGGAAAATAAAGCGTTATTGTTATTGTCAATGTCACTAAACGTTATTGTCTTTTCCATTGTTATTCTTCCCTATTCCTCTGTCTGTCTGTCGTCTGTCTGTTCTGCTTGCTGTCTACTTTCTCTTTCTTTCTGGGTGTAAAAGGCATTAATGTGTTTTGCACTACCGTCAAAAATATTTCAAACGTGTCCTTTATTCTTGTCCTTCTGTGTCTCTCTATCTCTGTCTCTGTCTGTCTGTCTGTCTGTCTCTCTTTCTCTTTCCTCCTCTTCACTCTCTTTCTCTCACGATCTCTCTTTCTCTCTCTCTTTCTCTCTCCATCTCTATCTCTCTCTCTCTCTCCTCTTTCTTTACTCTCTCTCTTTCACTACTCTCTCTTGCCATGCACCCTCTCTCTATCTCGTTCTTTCTCTCTCTCATTTCTCTCTCTCTCTCTCATACTATCTCTCTGTCTCTGTCTCTTATTCACTCACTCTCTCTCTCTCTCTTCTCTCTCTCCTCAAGCTCTCTCTCTCTCTTCTCTCTCTCTCTTTCTTTCTTTCTTTCTTTCTCTCTTTCTTCTCTCTCTGTTCTCTCTCTCTGTTCTCTCTCTCTCACTCACTCACTCTCTCTCAGAATATGTTCCTTGTTACAGTAATTGCATCTATTTAATGTGGTAATGAGCAACTGGGATGAGCTTCATTTGTCTCTTCAACAGTCACAAACTCCTTCTTCTTTTTGAAGTCCAACTTGAAGACATATCAGTCTCTTTGTCCGGCAGTGATTTCCTTCTTTACCTCACCCTCTTCATCCCCACTCCCTTCCTGTCCTCACCTCTCCCCCCCATAGTTCTAGTTGTTCTGTGATGAATGTTAGTGAACGATGAGAGCGTTGCTTTGAATTGATTTGTGTTGACACTGAGCATCTTATTTGTATTGTTTTCATTCTTCTTCTTCTTCTTTCTTCTGTTTCTTCTTTTCTTCTTCTCTTCTTCTTCTTTTCTTCTTTTTCTTCTTCATCTTCTCTGTTTCTTCTTGTTCTTCTTCTTTTCTTTTCTTTTCTTGTTCTTCTTCTGTTTCTTTTTCTTCTTGTTCTTCTGTTTCTTCTTTCTTCTTTTCTTCTTCTTCTGTTTTTTGTTCTTCTTCTTGTTCTGTTTTTCTTCTTCTTCTCTTTCTTCTTCTTTTCATCTTCATCTTCTTTTCTTTTTTTCTTCTGTTTCTTTCTTGTTGTCTTTTCTTCTGTTTTTTTCTTTTTCTATCATTTTCTTCTGTTCTTTTCTTTTCGTTTACTGCTTACTGTTCTGTCTCTTACTTTTCTTGTTCTTCGTTCTGTTCTACTGATTCTTGTTCTTCTTACTGTTTCTTGTTCTTCTTCGTTCTTGTTCTTCTTCTGCTTCTCTTCTTCTTCTGTTCTTGTTCTTCTTTCTTGTTTTCTTTATTATTCTTGTTCTTTTCGTCGTTTTCCTGTTCTGTTCTTCTATTGTTCTTTTTTTGTTTCTTGTTTTTGATTCTTTCTCTCTTCGTCTCGTTCTCTTGTTCTTCTTCTTTTCTTTTTTATTCTTCTTTTCTTCTCTCTATGTTCTCATTTCTGTTGCTGTTTCTTGTTCTTGTTCGTTTCTTCTGCCTTCTGTTTTTGTATCCTCTACTCTTATCTTTTCTTTAAGGTTGTCGTTTTACCTGTTCTTGTTCGTTCTGTCCTTTTATCTTGTCTGCATTTCTTTTTCTTTCTTTTCCTTGTTGGTCTTTTTAGCTCCTTTCTTCTGTTTCTTGTGTCTTTTTCTGTTCTTTTTTCCTTTCGTTCATTTTCTTTGAATTTGAACTTTTCTCTGTCGATATCTATTTCTTTCGTCTTCTGGTAACGATCTTTTTCATGTTTCATAATCTAACTTATGACATTTGCATTCTGTTCTGTTCTTCTAATTATCTAGTTCATTTGTACTGTATTTGTTTCTGGCTTGTACCATGACCAGTTTCTTGTTCCTTCGATGCTTTCATGATCTCTAAGCTTGCGACTTCTGATTTCTTGGTTCCTTTGTTTGTATTTCTGCTTTCTTGTTCTTCTTCTTCTGTTTCTTCTTCTTCTGTTTCTTCTTCTTCTGTTTCTTCTTCTTCTGTTTCTTCTTCTTCTGTTTCTTCTTCTTCTGTTTCTTCTTCTTCTGTTTCTTCTTCTTCTGTTTCTTCTTCTTCTGTTTCTTCTCCTTCTGTTTCTTCTTCTTCTTCTTCTTCTGTTTCTTCTCCTTCTGTTTCTTCTTCTTCTGTTTCTTCTTCTTCTTCTTCTTCTTCTTCTTCTATTTCTTCTCCTTCTGTTTCTTCTTCTTCTGTTTCTTCTCCTTCTGTTTCTTCTTCTTCTTCTTCTTCTATTTCTTCTGTTTCTTCTTCTTCTTCTTCTATTTCTTCTGTTTCTTCTCTTCTTCTTCTTCTATTTCTTCTGTTTCTTCTTCTTCTTCTTCTTCTTTCTATTATTACTATCATTATTGTCATGATTGTTGCGATTATTATTATCGTTACTACTGCTACTACTAGAACTACTACACTAGTAATACTATAATTGCTGCTGCTACTACTACTACTACTATCATCATCATCATCATCATCATCATCATCATCATCATCATCATCATCATCATCATCAGTTTTACAGTAGTTATCATCGTAGTCGTTGTCGTCGTTATCGTGATCATCATCATTGTTCTAATTATTGTTATTGTTTTTGCAATTATCATTATCATCATCATCATCATCGTCGTCGTCGTCGTCATTGTTCTAATTGATGTTATTCTTTTTATAAATATCATTATCATTAAATCCTTACTCTTCGTAAATGCCTTGGGCTCCACAGTTTCATGTGGATAGCAAAATATAATACCCATTGTTGTTCTTCTTCTGCACTGATCATATGGAACCCACACACATTATTTTCTACTTAAAAGGTGAATGAGGTGGTCAAAATATCAAGGGACCTAGCAAAGACTTCATACCTTTTTAATCATTACAGGAGGCATATTCTTTTCATTCACTTTTCTCTCCTGTTAGAGAATGACAATTTTTAAAAAAGCAACCCTTTAATCATTACAGGAGGGATATTGTTTTCGGCCTCATTTTTCCCTTGTCAGAAATTGATAATTTAAAAAAAAATCCTTTGAAAATAATTGAACATTTTCCCCTGTCAGAGAATGACAATTATATAAAACGTCCTTCAAAAGGAAACGAACATTTTTAGAATGAGCGAAAAAACTGAACTAAGACGATTTAGCAGTGTGGTAAGATTGTGCGTTCTAAAATAAAATCTACTTCATTTGGAAAGGCTGTAATTTGTGATCTGGCTTAGAACCAGAAACCACAGAATGCCCCGCAGCAAGCACTTAATAAGAATCAAGACTAAAAGCATTGCGACATACTATCTGCTGGTGCCAGGGAAACTGCACAGAGAAGGCATTATTTTGTTTTTCCCAACAGACAAGTGAATCGTGATTTGGGTGGACTTGCTGTCGTTCTCGGTGAAGGTGAGAGAGTGATGATGATTGGGGTGGTGTGGTGGTGGTGGTGGTGGAGAGTTGAGGTAAAGGATGGAGGGAAGGGTGGGATGAGTGGGAGGCGTTAATGTCGATTTCCCGAATGAGAGACACACACACATCACACACACACACACACACACACACACACACACCACACACACACAACACACACACACATACACACACACACACACACATACACACACACACACACGCGCGCGCGCACACACACACAAAACATACACACACACACACACACTAAATATGTCTCTGTGTGTCTGTCTGTCTGTTTATGTCTGTTTATGTTTCAAGCCTATATGTCTGTCTGTGTGTTTGTCTGTTAGTCTGTGTGTCTATGTGTCTGTATGTGTGTCTGTGTGTTTGTGTGTCTGTGTGTTTTTTTTCTGTTTCCTCTCTATGTCTCTGTGTGTCGCTGTCTGTCTGTCTGTCTTTCTTTCTCTCTCTCTCTCTTCCTCCACCCTCTCTGTGGTGCGTGTGTGTATGTGTGCGTGTGTGTGTGTGTGTGTGTGCCTGTGTGAGTGTGTGTATGTGTGTGTGTGTGTGCGTGTGTGTGTGTCTGTGTGTGATTGTGTTTGTGTATGTGTGTGTGTGTATGTGTGTGTGTTTGTGTGTATATGTGTGTGTATTTGTGTATGTGCATGTGTATGTTTCTTTGTGTGTGTGTGTTTGTGTATCTGTGTGTGCGTGTGTGCATGTGTGTGTGAGTGTGTGAGCGTGCGAGAGCGTGTATACGTGTGTGTATGTGCACGCGCGTGCCTGTGTGTGTCTGTGTATTTGTATGTGCACATGCATTTGTGCCTGTGTGTGTAAGCGTTTGTATGTTTATGTGCATATGTGTGCATGTGTGTATAAGTGTATGTGTGCGTGTCTTTGCGTGTATGTGCGTGAGAGAGGGGAAGAGAGAGAGAGAGAGAGAGAGAGAGAGAGAGAGAGTGGGGAAGGATAGACAAAGATAGAAACAGACAGAAATATTGAGAGCGAGAGAGAGAGAGGAGAGAGAGAGAGAGAGAGAGAGAGAGGAGAGAGAGAAGAGAGAGAGAGAGAGAGAAAGATTAAGAGAGACGGGGGGAGAGATAGAGAGAGAGAGAGAGGGACAGTGAGAGACAAAGAGAAAAGTTGAGAGAGAAAAAGATTAAAACAGAGAGAGACAGACAGAGAGAGAGACAGACAGAGAGAGAGAGAGAGGCAGGCAGACAGACAGACAGATAGACACGACGACAAACAGATACAGAAACAAGAGAGAGAGAGAGAAAGAGAGAGAGAGAGAGAGAAAGAGAGAGAGAGAGAGACAGAGAGAGAGAGAGACAGAGACAGAAAGACAGAGAGACAGAGACAGAGAAGAGAAGGACAGAGAGAGAAGACAGCGAGACACAGAGAGACACAGAGAGAGAGACAGCGAGACACACAGAGAGAGAGAGAGAGAGAGCGAGAGAGAGAAAGAGACAGTCAGAGGGAGAGACAGACAGACAGAGATAGAGACCAGAGGCAGACAGACAGATAGACAGACAGACAGATAGACTGACCGACAGACAGACAGAGAGAAAGAGAAGAGAGAGAGACAGACAGATAGAAAGAGAGAGACAGACAGACAGACAGAGACAGAGAGACAGAGAGAGAGAGAAGAGAGAGAGAGAGAGACAAACAGACAGACAGACAGACAAACAGACAGACAAACAAACACATAGACAGACAGAATGTTTCTGCCATTACTTGAACATAATACATTTAGCATACTCCTTGATCTGTCTGCAGCCTTTGATACCATTGATCATGGTATTCTCCTTTCTAGACTTCATCATACTTTTGGCATCTCTGACATTGCTCTGTCTTGGTTCACTTCATACCTATCAAACAGAAAACAAACCGTTCTCATCAATGGCACTTACTCTCAACCTGCATACCTGACCTGTGGTGTTCCACAAGGATCTGTCCTTGGCCCTGTTCTTTTCACTCTTTACACCTCCCCCCTGTCCACCATCACCAACTCCCATTCTATAAAACACCACTTCTATGCTGATGACACCCAACTTCAAGACAGTGACTCACCTGATAATATACAGCGCCTGTTGACTCGCACCACTGAGTGTTACTCGGACATTAAGAACTGGATGACACACAATAGACTTCAGCTTAATGACGACAAAACAGAAGCTATCCTCATTGGCACCCGTCAGAAACTTTCTCAGCTGCCTCCTCTTTCTCTCCCATTATGTAACACATCAGTCCCAATTTCTGATTCAGCTAAAAACCTTGGTGTCTGCATTGACTCTACCCTCTCCATGAACAACTTTGTTTCTCAAACTGCCAGATCCTGCTACTATCATCTCCATCGTATAAAGCTGATCAGGAAGTATCTCTCTGTCGAAACAACTGCAAAACTCGTTCTCTCCTTCATAATGTCTCGCATTGACTATTGCAATTCACTCCTGTCTGGTCTTCCTGCCTCCACCATTCACATCCTACAGCGCATTCAAAACAATGCTGCACGCCTTGTACTCAAAAAGAAAAAAGCTGACCACAATATCTCCTCTCCTGGCACAACTTCACTGGCTCCCTGTATCAAAGCGCATACAGTACAAACTAGACACCATGTGCTACAAAAGCCTCAATAACGCAGCCCCCGATTACCTGTCAAGCCTACTTGAGATCTATGTTCCCCCACGTACCCTCCGCTCTGCCTCTGATCCTCTGACTCTTCGCTTTCCACGCACTAAGCTCAATACCTATGGTCCACGAGCCTTCTCTGTTTCTGGTCCACTCTCCTGGAACAAACTTCCTCTCTCAGTCCGTCAGCAATCTACTTTTGTCTCCTTCAAGTCCGCTCTCAAAACTCACCTTTTCTCTCCTGCATAAAATCCTAACCTCACTCAACCCTCCCCTCTGCAGCCTGTGTCCGCTCGGAGGGAATCACATGGTTATAATATATAATTGTATGCTATGCTCTCTATAATTTTCCATTGCTTTTATTCTTGCTTTTATTGCTTTTATTCTTTCTCCCCATTTATAGCCATGCGTTGTGTGTGTGTGTGTGTGTGTGTGTGTGTGTGTGTGTGTGTGTTATGTGTGCGTGCGTGCGTGTGGTGTGCGAGCGTGCGTGCCTGCGTGTGTGTCTGCTTCAGCGCTTAGATTTGATTTTATCAAGATTTTGCGCTATATAATTATTGTAATATATATTATTATTATTATACTCCAGATTTTTTTCGCTCCAGAAAGAGCGATGACATTATCGTCAGCTGTTCGTTCGTTCCTTTATTTAACGTCTTTTCACTATAAGTGATAGTAGACGGGCTGTACCTTGCAAGATACGCATCGTATACATTGAATTTCACGAAACAGAACTAAACAGACGGAACAAACCAAACATTTCATTTCCAGGGAATCGACCATAGAAGTCAGCGTAATTTGGAGCCAGTGGTGTAGTCTGTAGTAAGAAACTCTGGGCAGAGCCACACAACAGAAGGTCCTCAGAGGAGAAAACCCCCGTCAAGTAAGTGTTTGGCCCTTAACTCCTGACACTCTAAGGGGACCGGGCCACATCAAGGTCATGACTCCTGGTTGCCTCTTCTGCTGTCTCCAGTTTTTAACACCATCTGTTTCTGTCTGTCTGTCTGTCTGTCTGTCTGCTTTTCTATCGTTTCTCTCTGTCTGTCTGTCTGTCTGTCTGCTTGTCTGTCTGTCTGTCTGTCTGCCTGCCTGTCTATCTGTCTGCCTGTCTGTCTGTCTGCCTGCTGTCTGTCTGTCTGTCTGTCTGCCTGTCTGTCTGTCTATCTGTCTGCCTGCCTGTCTGTCTGCCTGCCTGCCTGCCTGTCTGTCTGTCTATATGTCTGTCTGTCTGTCTATCTGTCTGTCTGTCTGTCTGTCTGCCTGTCTGCTGCCTGCCTGCCTGCCTGTCTGTCTGTCTGTCTGTCTGTCTGTCTGCTTTCTATCAGTTTCTCTCTGTCTGTCTGTCTGTCTGCCTATCTGTCTCTGTCTGTCTGTCTCTCTCTCTCTAGTTGTGTGTGTGTGTGTGTGTCTGTCTGTCTCTGTGTTTTTTGTCTGTCTGTCTGTCTGCCTGCTTTTCTGTCAGTTTGTCTCTCTCTGTCAGTCAATCAGTCTGTCTGTGTTTGTCTCTGTCTCTAAGGTTTTTGTCTGTCTGTCTGTCTGTCTGTCTCCCCCCCCTCTCTCTCTCTCTCTCACTGCTTGTGTTTCTTTCTTAATCTGTCTCTTTGTCAAGCAGGCCTCAGTTGGTCAGTTTATTGATCGGTGGTTGACCTACCAGTGGTTGTGAGTTTGAACCTGAAGTACGCTACATTAAACTGGCCTTCTTACTGCGCAGTTTAACAGATTGTTCCCCCGTTGGGATGCCGGGGGCTCTTTCAGTATAAATAGTATCCCCACCTTCTGGAAATTCTGTGCTAGAAATTTCCTCTTTTCTGTCACCCTCTTTGTTTCTGCCTTGCTGCCTTGCTTTCTGTCATTTCTACTTATTTTCTGCCTTAATGGTCCATTCACTTGTATTTTTTCGATAAAGTCTTACATGTTTTTTCTTCGGATTGACAATTGGGTACATGTATTAAATGCATTTTTGGCTCTAAGGAGGTCAGATATGCGGAAGCAATTTTAGGTAATTTATGCCTGTTTTTATATATGTTTTGGTGTCCGTATGTATGTTATATTTGTATTCAGCTGTGTTTTTTAAATCTCCCCTGTGCGATAAATCGGACGGAATGGTACCCACGCGGGGGGCATGTCCTTAGATTATGTGCGCGAATGCATTGATATGTGTACTTAATTTTCTTTTCTTTTTGATTATGTGCGCGAATGCATTGATATGCGTACTTAATTTTCTTTTTTTTTTTTTTCCTGTTGAAGTTTTGTGTGTTTTGAAGCGGTTATAGCCCTGATATGGCTCTGCGCAGTCGGCTGGGCTTTAAACAACAATGAAAGAAGGAAAAGAAACAGATTGTTGGTCTGCTGCTGTTGGTGTAGAATTAGATAGCCCCCACCCACACCCACAGCACACCCCCACCCACACCCACAAACCCACCCCCACCCACACACTCTCTCTCTATTTCTGTCTTTCTATCTCTCTATGTGTCTGTCTCTCTTTTACCAAAATACGTTTATGCCATCGTAGACCCCCCCCCCCCCCCACCAGGTCTGTCTGTCTGTCTGTCTGTCTTTCTATCTCTCTCTCCGTTTGACTGTCTGTCTCACTCTATATCTCTCTCTTTGTGTCTGTCTGTCTCTTTTGTCTCTGTCTCTCTGTCTGTCTGTCTGTCTATCTCTCTCTCACTATCTTTTAGTATAATATATCTGTGTCAGCGTAGACCCTCCACAGGCCTCTCTGTCTGTCTGTCTGTCTGTCTGTCTGTCTGTCTTTCTCTGAGTGTCAGTCTGTATCTCTCTCTATGTGTCTATCTGTCTGTCTGTCTTTCTCTGAGTCTCAATCCCTATGTCTCTGTGTGTGTGTGTCTGTCTCTGTCTTTTGCTCTCTTTGACTGATTGATAGATTGCAGAGGCCCTAGTGCCATTTACAGCCACTTTGTGTGATTGGTCTTTAAACCCACACGTTTCACCTCACACTCACCCACCCACCCAACCACCCCCACACAACACACACTCAGAGAGTAGTTCAGAGTTGACTGTCATTACCAATCCTACTACGTAGTAAGCTGCACAAATCCCAGCAGAAATCTCTGTCCTCGTCAAAGGGGAACACACCAAAAGTGTCCCTGGCCAGATTTTCCATCATGGATTTTTTTTTGTTACTATGTCCGAGACTTGATGCTTTTGAAATATTGATGGTAATAGTGATGATAGTGGATAATATGACGACGATAACGAGGCTGATGAAGATGAAAATAAAGCTAACAACAACAGAATGAACAAACAGACAAAACAAAACAAAACAAAACAAAACAAACACAACGACAACAAGAATAACAACAACAGAAATCACCATCATTCTCATTCTCCTCTACCAGACTACTACTATTATAGCTGCTGCGGTTGCTACTACTACTACTACTTCTACTTCTTCTTCTACTACTACTACTAGTACTACTACCGCTGCTGCTGTTGCTATTACTACTATTGATAATGATAGTAATAATAACAATAATAATAATGATACGACTACTACTACTACTACTACTTCTACTACTAATGACGATGAGAAGAAGAAAAAACAAAGAAGAAGAAGAAAAAGAAAAAGAATAGAAGAAGAAGGAGAAGAAGAAGAAAAAGAAGAAGTAAAAGAAGAAGAAGAAAAAGAAGAAGAAAAAGAATAATAATAATAATAAAAAGAAGAAGAATAGAAGAAGAAGAAGAAAAAGAAGATGAAGAAGAAAAAGAATAAGAATAAGAAGAAAGAAGAAGAAGAAAAAGAAGAAGAAGAAGAAGAATAGAAGAAGAAGAAGAAAGAAGTAGAAGAAGAAGAAGAAAAACAACAACAACAACACCAATACTAGCAATAGCAATCATTATCATCGTCGTCATCGTCGTCGGTGTCATTACTATCATCGTCACTCATCATCTCGTCGTCGTCTATCTCATTGTCCATCGTCATCGTATCGTCGTCGTCGTCATCATCATCATCATCATCATCATCATCATCATCATCATCATCATCATCATCATCGTCAATCATCATCGTCGTCGTCGTCGTCGTCGCCATTTTTGTACGTTATGTATGCATATTATCTTTCTTAAAATCTTTCACTGACGACTAAACATAGTATCATATTTTTTTTTCCCGTTCGAAGGCACGTTTTAAAAAAATTCATAACTTTATTTACAGTAATACTGACGTACAACCAGTCTGTTCTTACTTTATTCACAGTAATACTGACGTACAATCAATGTTTTCTTATTTTATCTACAGTAATACTGACGTACAACCAGTGTTTTCTTATTTTATCTACAGTAATACTGACGTACAACATGTTTTCTTACTTTATCTACAGTAATACTGACGTACAATCAATGTTTTCTTACTTTATTCACAGTAATACTGACGTACAACCAGTGTTTTCTTATTTTATCTACAGTAATACTGACGTACAACCAGTGTTTTCTTATTTTATCTACAGTAATACTGACGTACAATCATGTTTTCTTACTTTATTCACAGTAATACTGACGTACAATCAATGTTTTCTTACTTTATTCACAGTAATACTGACGTACAACCAGTGTTTTCTGACTTTATTACAGTAATACTGACGTACAACCAGTGTTTTCTTATTTTATCTACAGTAATACTGACGTACAACCAGTGTTTTCTTATTTTATCTACAGTAATACTGACGTACAACATCAATGTTTCTCTAATCTTATTACAGTAATACTGACGTACAACCAGTGTTTTCTTATTTTATCTACAGTAATACTGACGTACAACCAGTGTTTTCTTATTTTATCTACAGTAATACTGACGTACAACCAGTGTTTTCTTATTTTATCTACAGTAATACTGACGTACAACCAGTGTTTTCTTATTTTATCTACAGTAATACTGACGTACAACCAGTGTTTTCTTATTTTATCTACATTAATACTGACGTACAACCAGTGTTTTCTTATTTTATCTACAGTAATACTGACGTACAATCAATGTTTTCTTATTTATCTACAGTAATACTGACGTACAATCAATGTTTTCTTATCTTATCTACAGTAATACTGAGTACAATCAATGTTTTCTTATCTTATCTACAGTAATACTGACATACCAGCAATGTTTTCTCACTTTATTTACAGTAATACTGACAAGCATTCTCACCAACAAATGCCTATCAATTAACATCAGGAAGAGAGTTCTTGAATGTTATATAGAACCAATACTGTTGTACGGATGTGAGGCGTGGACAGTCAGCAAGCAAAGCCAGAGCAAGATTGAGGCAGCCGAGATGTGGTTTCTAAGAAGAATGTTGAGAGTTCCGTGGACAGCAAAGAAAACAAACGAGACAGTTTTGATGGAGGCAGACACAAGTAGATCACTCATATAAGGAAGATTAGGAAAAGACAGGCAACATTTATAGGCCATTTTATGAGGAAAGGGGATTTGGAGCACCTGGTCACAACGGGAAAGCTGGAGGGAAAGAGAGCACTGGGTAGACCCAGGGAGAAAATGCTGGAAGGACTTGCAGAGTGGCTGGGGACGAGGAGGGTGGGGGGATGCTAGGAGCAACGAGAGATAGAGACAGATGGAAGTCCATAATCGCCAACGCCATGCGGCAGGGCACCTGATGATGATGATGATGATGATGATGATGATGATGATGAATACTGACGTACCAGCAATGTTTTCTCACTTTATTTACAGTAATACTGATATACAATCAATCTTTTTCAAAAGAATAGGAGGAGGACCAGGAAGAGGAGGGGTGGAAAGTTGAAGCCAGTGGGCAGATTTGGCGGGGTAAGTGAACTTCAGGCGCACCGGGGCTGTAGCAGATCACGATTGGCAAAGGTCATGTCACTCACTGATCACCAACCCCGGCCACAATCAGGTCAATAGTGACCTCCCACACGACAACAACCTCTCCCTCTTTGTGCCTACCCCCCTTCCCACCCCCACCCCCCCTGTATTCCCTTACCATCTCCACCTCCCTTTTCCCTCCACTCCCCCTCCCCCCCCTCACCAGGTTCACTCCCTTTCACCATCACCCACCCACGCATGACCCGTAAACACAAAAGACACCAGGAGAGGCAGTAATGGGGGAATAAACAGAGTTCAGAGATTGCTCAAGACGGATTCATTGCATGCGGTATTATTCCATATGCGCTCCGCCCCAAATTTGCCAGCAATTATCTGGCAGACTCCCTAAGCTTGTAAAAAAAATAAAAATAAGCACATAGGTAAAACATGGAGGCCTAGTTTCACATGGTAAATCCACTGTGACAAACAGAAATGAGTACTAGTATTGATGATAGGAAAGACGAACATTTGTGACCTGCCAGCACGAAATCAGTCTTATAATTAACTAGCATTTTAGGCATTTTGGGACATCCATATCACTGGAAAGTGTACATTCTGCTGATTATTTTGGTACTTGAATAAAGCTTCTACTCAAAAAAATGTAGAAGTTATGTATGTTTAAAGTCATTAAATTGTATGACAGCATTTTGAGAAAACGGCCTCTAAAGTTTTTGTGTGCTCTCCTACACATTTTCCTTAAATTTCTTTATTTGGTGGCTTTGACCCAGTTTGTTTCTAATTTTCGCTGTCATTATCTGAAAGGTGCACCAAAGAGCTTTCCATCAGTATATTACATGTGCGGGTACTGTACAGGTTACGGTTTATAATAAGAGACAAAAATAGGTACTTTTGGTAGGACATTGCGTTCTTTCTGCTGCCATCAGTGCATTAAAATACCATTTTAAATTGATTAATAATATTTTTTCAAGAAAAGCATTTCTGTCGGGGATAGATTAT
>CM060311.1:6412946-6415446 GCA_030674185.1 Monoplex corrugatus | reverse complement strand
ACTCATGCATACTCAGGTACACACACCACACACAACACACACAACAAACACACACACACACAAACAAACAACACAAACAAACACACACACACACACACACGCAAACACACACGCATGCACTCACGCAAACACACACACACTCATGCATACTCAAGTACGTTGGCGCTCTCACACACTGTGATTTCTCATTAATTAATGATGTAGAAAAAAGGAATCTCTGCACGTGTTTACTATGACGTTTTACATTGTCATTCACCCTTTACGTCACACGCCGCTTAGTCTGTAGACAAAGGCACTGACAACAGAAAAAAATGAACTTTACCATGAACATGGGATAACGTCATTAACAATTCGAGGACCCGTTTTTCGACACATATGAAAGAACAAAAGATGTTTACAGCTGTATAGCCCACATTTTCCCAACAACGTGTTTCTGTCAATTTGTAAACGCTTAGCGTCTGTAAATCTTATAAAACCAGTGGAAGATTTAAAACTGAAAGAAGATGATAAGCATTCTTACCAACAAATGCCTATCAATTAACATCAGAAAGAGAGTCCTTGAGTGTTATATAGAACCAATACTGTTGTACGGATGCGAGGCGTGGACAGTCAGCAAGCAAAGCCAGAGCAAGATTGAGGCAGCCGAGATGTGGTTTCTCAGAAGAATGTTGAGAGTTCCATGGACAGCAAAGAAAACAAACGAGACGGTCTTGATGGAGGCAGACACAAGTAGATCACTCATAAGGAAGATTAGGAAAAGACAAGCAACATTTATAGGCCATTTTATGAGGAAGGGGGATTTGGAGCACCTGGTCACAAGGGGAAAGCTGGAGGGAAAGACAGCACCAGGTAGACCCAGGGAGAGAATGCTGGACGGACTTGCAGAGTGGCTGGGGATGAGGAGGGTGGGGGAGATGCTAGGGGCAACGAGAGATAGAGATGGTTGGAAGTCCATGGTCGCCAACGCCATGCGGCAGGGCACCTGATGATGATGATGATGATGAAGCGTCTGTAAATATTAGAAAATGCTCAAATCCGCTTTTTTTTAAGACTGTGGTGATATTCTTGTAGCCACTGAGGCTAAATCATTGCACACCAACAGACACAAATTGAAGAAGAAAACTAGATACGATCACATCAGTTAAATAACATTCATTTTGAAGCTTGTCTAAAACGTTGATTCTGTGATCTTTTAAACAATTTTTGTTTCCAGCAGTACACTGATAAATATTCAAGCCTTGAATATCAGTGAAGGTGGATGAATAATGGCTTTTTTGATATTTCAAGTTACTGAGCAATTTAATGATCCATTACGGTTTATAATCGGTTAGAAAAAGTGGGCCCAGTGACATTAAACATATATTTCAACAATTTTGTAGTTGTGACCTTGAAACTGAGGCAAAGTAACATTAGGATTCAAAAGTTCTCTCAGAGCAGTACTAAAATCATCAAGCCATTTACATTTATTTCATTTTCTAATGATGATGCTACTGTTCACACAAATGTCGTCATCATCATCATGTGCCCTGCCGCATGGCGTTGGCGATCATGGCCCTCCATATGTATCTATTCCTTGTCGCCGCAAACACATTCCCACCCTCTCTGTCCTCATCCACCATGCAAGTCCGTCCATTATTTTCTCCCTGGGTCTACCTGGTGTTCCCTTTCCCTCCAGCTTTCCTGCAGTGTCATCATATTAATGGAAAAAAAAAATATATAGCACAATAGTCCGGGAGCAAGGCCCTAAGCTCTCTGCACGTGACAGAAAATGTATACACATAAACATGTAAATCAACAATAAAACAATGACGTCAGCATGATATGACGTAGACCAGGAACAGAAAAGAACAATATCTTACGGATGTGACATTAAAAACAAAATAATCTTGATATATGAAATGAATATATTTACACACTTGGACACATGCACACACAGACACACATACACACAGACAGACACACAGACAGACAGACACAGAAACACACACACTGACACACAAACACATGCACACACACACACACACACACACACACACACACACACACACACACGCGCGCGCGCGCAGAAACACAGACAAAGACACACACACAGACACAGACAGACAGACAGATACATACACACACACTCACACACAGACACAACACACACACACAACACACACACACACACACAGATAGACATACAGATACGGATACACCTACGCACGCACGTAAACAGATCATGACCTACGCAAGGCCTCAAGCTGGCGACGCACAACATTGACACAGGCTTACAAGCACACGCATGAAACATACAAATAGCATTATCACACACAAATCAGTCACACGGAACGGATACAATCTGACAGTAGGATCAGGAAGTGGTAGTGAAACGGATGAGATTGATACTACTAATGTTACTGTTTGAAGAGGAAAAGTGCTCAGATCTCTCTTAAAAGAGGAAAAATGAAACCACACACACACACATCACACACACACACACACACACCACACACACACA
>CM060311.1:6402946-6407946 GCA_030674185.1 Monoplex corrugatus | reverse complement strand
GGAAGAAGAAGAGAAAGAAGAATTGCGAGAAGAAGAATTGCGAAAAAAGAAGAATTGCGAAGAAGAAGAAGGAGAAAGAAAGAAGAAGAATTGCGAAGAAGAACGAAGAAGAAGAAGAATGCGAAGAAAGAATTGCGAAGAAGAAGAATAGAAGAAGAATTGAAGAAGAGAATGAAGAAGAAGAATGCGAAGAAGGAATTGCGAAAGAGAATTGCGAAGAAGAATTGCGAAGAAAGAAGAGAATTGCGAAGGAAGAAGAAATTGCGAAGAAGAAGAATTGCGAGAAGAAGAGAATGCAGAGAAGAAGAAATTGCGAAGAAGAAGAATTGCGAAGAAAGAAGAAGGAAGAAGAATTGAGAAGAAGAATTGCGGAAGAAGAAGAAGAATTGCGAAGAAGAAGAAGAAGAAGGAAGAAAGAGAAGAAGAAGAAATTGCGAAGAAAAGAAGGGAAATGCGAGAAGAAGAAGAATTGCGAAGAAGAGAAGAAGAAAAAATTGCGAAGAAGAAGAAGAACGAAGAAGAAAAAGAAGAATTGCGAAGAAGAAGAATGCAGAAGAAGAATTGCGAGAAGAAGAATTGCGAAGAAGAAGAATTGCGAAGAAAGAAGAATTGCGAAGAGAAGAATGCGAAGAATGCGAAGAAGAAGAAGAAGAATTGCGAAGAAGAAGAAGAAGAAGAAGAAGAATTGCGAAGAAGAAGAAAAGAATTGCGAAGAAGAAGAATTGCGAAGAAGAAGAATTGCGAAGAAGAAGAAGAATAAGAATAAGAAGAAGAAGAAGAAGAAGAAGAAGAATTGCGAAGAAGAAGAAGAATGCGAAGAAGAAGAAGAAGAAGAAGAAGATGAAGAAGAAAGAAGATGAAGAAGAAAACGAAAAGAACAAGACTTATATAAGTTCAGTGTTATTGTGATGCTTACCTTTTCGCAATAACCAGTCCGTCTCCCTATCGTTTGTATTGACAGTGACTAGGGACCATTCTCATAGTGCCAGCCAGTATAAATGTGTGTAAGATTTGGTCCTGCACATTTGTTTGCTATTTAACCTTTTCTCTTTTGAAAATTTGCAGTTTTCTGTAACAATCATCATCACCAAGTGCCTTACCACATGGCGTCGGCGATCATGGCCTTCCATCTATTTCTATCCCTTGTTGCCAGAAGCACATCTTCCACCCTCTGTGTCCTCAGCCACTCTGCAAGTCCGTCCAATATTTTCTCCCTGGGTCTACCTGGTGTTCTCTTTCCCTCCAGCTTTCCTGTTGAGACCAGGTGCTCCAATTCCCCTTTCCTATAAAATGGCCTATAAATGTTGCCTGGTTTTTTCCTAGTCTTCCTTATGAATGATCTTTTTGTGTCTGCCTCCATAAAGACTGTCTCGTTTGTTTTCTTTGCTGTCCATGGAACTCTCAACATTCTTGTTACAAACCACATCTATGCTGCCTCAATCTTGTTCTGGCTTTGCTTGTTGACTGTCCACGGTCTCACAACCGTATACCATTATTGGTTCTGTGTACATGTAACATTCAAGAACTCTCTTCCTGATGTCACTGGTGTGTTCCCATACGCTGGCTGTCTCCTGTCTCAGTCTTCCCCTTAGTTCTCCCATAAAAAAGATTATTTTCTACAACAGTCATTATTTCGTACATTTGTCTTTGATCCATGTACAGTTTTTCTTTCAACTAACGCTTCTTCAAGGTCACGCTGACCTTGTAGAACAAATTCTGCATCTTCTGTAACAATTTATTATTTAAAAGAGGGAGATTATCAGAACGGCTGAACCATCTTTGTTTTAAAAAAAAAAAAAAAAAGATATTTGAAGTAGAGTTGCAAGCAATAGGATATGGAAGGTTTTGTTTTCCGTTTTATTTCGCTGTTGGTTTAGCAAGCCTCTTGAAAGCCATCACATGAATCAAAACGTGATAACTGAGGTGTATGTGAGGTGTGTGTGTGTGTGTGTGTGTGTGTGTGAGAGAGAGAGAGAGAGAGAGAGAGAGAGAGAGGACAGAGACAGAGAGGGAGAGATGGAGAGAGAGAGAGAGAGAGAGAGAGAGACAGAGAGAAGAGACAGAGAGAGAGCAGAGATGGAGAGAGAGAGAAGAGAGAGAGAGAGAGAGAGAGAGAAGAGAGAGAGAGAGAGAGAGAGAGAGAGAGAGAGAGAGAGAGAGAGAGAGAGAGAGAGAGAGAATGGACTTCCCAAAACTCTGTCTCTCCTTCGATTTTTTCTCTCTCTCTGTCTGTCTGTCTCTGTCTCTCTCTTTTTTCGGTCTGTCCGTCTGCCTCCCTCTTGCTCTCTCTCTCTCTTTGTCTCTCTCTCACTCTCTTTCTGTCTGTCTTTGTCTGTCTCTCTCTCTCCCTCTAACACCTTCTCAATTATTTCATCGTGACGTCAGACAACAATCAATCGACAGCATTTGAGTGCACAAGTAAACAAAGACATGTAAGCTATGCCCAGATATAGATGCTAGACCTTTCAATAAATGTCCATTTTAAGATAAAAATGGGTACAAAGAGGTTGAAGTAATCAACCCTTTAACAAAACAAACTATCGAACAAACAAATTTTCAAAAACAAACAAACAAACAAACAAACAAACAATCAAAAACAAATAACGCTGGCAAAAGCATTGTAAGTAGGCAGCTATGCAAATGTCCATGTCACTTTTAATTCAGCTCTGTCATTCTCATCTAATTGGCTATAATGTAGGCAGAGAAAACTTCCAGAAAAAAAAAATACACCCACGAATTTTATTCATCTATATTTCCAAAGTTGGTAGAGTATATCTAAAATGAATTAGGAAGAAAACATGTTTTTTTTTTAACAATATGATTATCAAGTATTGAACTACATTGTCACACAGACTTTCAGAAATACCAATCTGCTTTTGTTCACATATTCTCTCTCTCTCTCAATCTCTGTCTCTCTCTGTTTCTCTGTCTGTCTGTCTTTCTGTCCGTCTGTCTCTCTTTCTCTCTCTGTCTCCCCTCTCTCCCCCTTTCTCTCTGACTCTCTCTCTCTCTACCTCCCTTCTCTCTCTCTCTCTTTTCTCTGCCTCTCTTTTCTGTTTTTCTCTCTTGTCTCCTGTCTGTGTCTTTGCCTGTCTGTCTGTCTCTTTCTCTCTCTTGTGTCTTTCTGTCTCTGTTTCTGTTCTGTCTGTCTGTTTGTCTGTCTCTCGCATCTCTCTCTTTCTGTCTCTCTCTTGTTTCTGTCTCTGTCTGTTTTTGTCTGTCAGTCAGTCTATCTCTCTCACACACACAAACATAACACACACCCATACGCACATACACACATGTAACACACTCATATACACACACACACAGACACACACACACCACACACACACACACACACAACACACACACACACACAACACAAAACACACACACACACACACACACAACAACATACATACACACACACAACAACACACACACAAACACACACAACACACACACACACACAACACACACAACACAACAACACACACACACACACAACACACACATACACACACACACACAACACACACACACACACACACACTGAGCTTCCATTATGCAGGAAAAGAAAGCCCACAAAGGGAGTTAAATCTTGTACCTCAGCAGTCGAATATCTACAATGCTGAACGAAGCATCATCACTACTCTTCCTGACGAACGTCGTACGGTCAACAACGGATTGACGATCGTGAAATCACGGCGAGAGTTCTTGAATGTTATATAGAACCAATACTGTTGTACGGATGCGAGGCGTGGACAGTCAACAAACAAAGCCAGAACAAGATTGAGGCAGCCGAGATGTGGTTTCTAAGAAGAATGTTGAAGGTTCCATGGACAGCAAAGAAAACAAACGAGACAGTCTTGATGGAGGCAGACACAAGTAGATCACTTATAAGGAAGATTAGGAAAAGACAAGCAACATTTATGGCCATTTTATGAGGAAGGGGATTTGGAGCACTTGGTCACAACGGGAATATGGAGGGAAAGAGAGCACCAGGTAGACCCAGGGAGAGAATGCTGGACGGACTTGCAGAGTGGCTGGGGATGAGGAGGGTGGGGGAGATGCTGGGGGCAAGGAGAGATAGAGATGGTTGGAAGTCCATGGTCGCCAACGCCACCGGCAGGGCACCTAATGATGATGATGATGATGGTTCCCCTCTGGGGATACCGGGGGGCTCTTTCAATATAAATAGCAACCCACCTTCCGGAAATTTTATGCTAGAAATTTCCTCTTTTCTGTCACTCTCTTTGTTTCTGCCTTGTTACTTTGCTTTCTGCCATTTCTTCCTATGATTTTCTGCCTTGCTGTTCCATTCACTTTGTTCGTGTTCGATAAAGCGCTATGTACTTTCTTTTAGGGTTGATATTGGGTACATGTATCAGATGCATTTTTGGCTTCAGGGAAATGTAACATTCGGAAGCAATTTTAGATAGTTCAGCCCCGGTTTTTATGTTTTAGTCTCCTTGTTGAAATGTTGAAATTTGTATTCAGGTATGCCTTTTAAATCTCCCATGCGATAACTTGGACGGAGCGTCAACGCCGCCAGGGGCATTTCCTTAGATTATATGCGCGAATGCATAGATATGTGTACTTAATTTTCTTTTCATTTTTATTTGCCTGTTAAAGTATTGAGTATGTTTTAAAACGGTATAGCTCTGATATGGCTCTACGCAGTCGGCAAGGCTTCAAACATAAATACAATAACAATAACAATAACAATAACAGGCAGATTAGCAAGCATCGTATAGGCTGCTGAGAGGAAAATGAGACTTAAACCAAATCTTGTAATCTTACAACTTTTTCCCACTTAACTAAAGACAACAGGAACCAGAAGAACAAGTAAACCAAAAACGAACGCGTATTCAATAAAACAAGACAAGACAAGCGCAAATTTTTCGGCCAACCTTGGCCTTTGTCAAGCGCGAATGCACGATCACAAACAGACACCAAACAACGGATAATAAGCAAAAGACTAAAAACTTCCCTGCCGCCTCGTCCAGTGGATAAAA
>CM060311.1:6395446-6400446 GCA_030674185.1 Monoplex corrugatus | reverse complement strand
GACAGACAGATACATAGATAGAGAAAGTAAGAGAGGGAAAGAGGAGAGATGAAAGAGAAAGATACGGAGAGAAAGGAAAAGGAAGAAAGAGAGATAGATAGATAGAGAGACAGAGAGACAGAGACAGAGACAGAGAAACGCAGAGGAGAGAAAGAGAAAGAAAGAGAGAGCAATAGAGAGAGAGGCAATGGAGAGATAGAGAAGCAATGGAGAGAGAGAAGAAAGAGAGAGAGAGAGAGAAAGAGAGAGAGAGAGGAAAGGGAAAGAGAGAGACAGGGAGAGAGAGAGAGAGAGAGAGGGGGGAGAGAAGACAGAGAAGAATGAGATGAGAGAAAGATGAGAGAGAGAAGAGAGTAGAGAGAGAGACAGACAGACAGACAGAGAGACAGATAGAGAGAGAGAAGAGACAAAAAGAGAAAAGAGAAAGACAGAGAGGATTCATGCTATCATAGAGAGATATGTGTATGTTCCCTTGAAGTTTACTATACACAGTAAGAAAGACAAACACATCGCTAGGAAAACAAATTGAGAAACGAACCATAAAACCATGAGGAGGATATAAAGACTGACTGACAATAAACATTGTCCAGAAATAGTCAAACATCTTTCTCTTTTCCATTTCTCCATTATAGGCATCTGTCTCAAAACTTTACAACAAAATTGGACGAACACGTAGATTTGACAGCATGATTTTCAGCCTTACCTCATAGTTATTTATAGCTCTGGACCCTGTTCAGGACAAAACAATGCTGATATGGCATGACCACTTTTCAAATTGCAGAATTCATCTCACTTCCCTCTGATATAAAATTTGCCTTACCCCTCTCCTCACTTCTTACCAAATACTCACAAACACATTGCGATTTCATTTAGTCCTCTTCTCTCACTGGACGAAGCAGCAGGGAAATTTCAGTCTTTTTGGTGTTTGTTTGTGATCCTACATTCACGCTTGACAAAGGCCAGTTGGCCGAAAATTTGCGCCTGTCTTGTCTGGTTGTATTGAATACGCGTTCTGATTCTATTTTCGTGTTTTTCTGGTTCCTGTTTGTTTTGGACGCGGGCAGTCGCACTTATTTTGGATTTAGCATGATTTTCGTTATTCCTACTGATCGTACTTTAGCATACAGCTGGTGAACTCATTTGCCCATTCTCAATCAATCAAACGAAGAAAAACAACAACAAAGAAATAAAGAAACAAAGGACACAAAGACATGGATAGAGATGAAAAGAACACTCACGTAAATCAGAAAAAAAACACGAAAAAAAGAATAAGAACGCGTATTCAATACAACAAGACAAGACAGGCGCAAATTTTCGGCCAACTGGCCTTTGTCAAGCGTAAGATCCAAACAAACAAACACCAGATACACAAATTAAGCTATGCACAAAAAGTTAAGGATCACTTGCACAAAAATTCATAACTTTCAAAATAAGAAAGCCAATGCGTTGAAGTTTGGCAAACATTTAATTCCATGCTTTAGTGATAACGATACACAATTGCCTTCAATTTCGAGCAATCGTTTGGTGTGTACATTTGATCAAAGTGGGTACGTATCGAAATTTGATTTCCCAAAGTCATTGAAATCACAAGACAGGGCATTCTGATGCTCCCAAAATTTCAGTAATGCGTGTAACCGCCATGGCTGTTCTGGCACTCGACGCAGCGAGTCCTCATCGAGTTGACCAGGTTGGTGAAGATCCTCTGTGGAAGCGCCTGCCACTCAGCCTGCAGCATCTGGTAGAGGTGTTGGGCATCCCTGGGAGGGGGGTGGTTGCTCCTCACTTTGCGATCCAGCTCATCCCAGAGGTTCTCAATCGGGTTGAGATCGGGACTGCATGCTGGCCACTCCATTCTGTTGACTCCAGACTGCTGCAGGAAGTCATTGACCACCCTTGCCCTGTGGGGGCGAGCGTTGTCATCCTGGTAGACAGCCGTCGGTCCCATCTGCTGCAGTGTAGGCACAGCCAGCGGTCAAAGGATCTCATCCCGGTATCGGAGGCCAGTCAGGTTACCCTGTACATGATACAAGGGTGTTCTGTGGTGAAGGCTGAAGGTCCCCCAGACCATTACAGAACCTCCACCAAAGGCCACCTTTTCTTGGACAGTGGTGTCAATAAAGCCTTGCCCTGGGCGCCTCCAGACCCTCAGTCGGCCGTCGTTGTGGTTCATGGTGAAGTGTGATTCATCACTGAACAGGACCTGGGACCATTGCTGACGTGTCCACCTCACGTGACGTCTGCAGAAGGTGCGGCGTGCTGCCCTATGGGCTGGAGTTAAGCGTGGCCGTACAGCTGGGCGACGAGAACGGAGGTTAAACCCATGAAGGCGGTTCCGTATGGTCTGCTGGCTGATGTTGATGTTAGTAGCCACCCTCAGCTGCCTTCGAATGATGCTGGAAGAGGCTGTTCATGTCTGCAGGGCTTGTCGTTCAATGAGACGATCTTCAAATGGGTTTGTCTTCTTCGGTCGACCAGATCTGCGTCTTTCATGGACCCTCCCAGTGGTTGTGAAGCGTTGAATCAGTCTGACAATGACCGAGATGGACACCTGAAGTCGCCTGGCCACTTCTCGCTTGGGAACACCATCTTGGAACCATGCAACAGCTCGTCCCCTCTCAAACTCGCTCAATTTTCGTCGTGGAGGCATTGTCAGATCAGGCCTACTACTGGTGGAATGTCTTCTTATAAAGCCAAGCAAGAGACAGCATCTCACACATAAACAGCAGTGCTTGCACGTGCATAATGGTTTTTCCATCTGGCTTGTGCAATGTGTTCAGGCAGAACGGTCCAAAACAAGGTCCTTTTTCGCAAGTTTCCGCTTTTCCGTTTGCGGCCAAGCTCAGTAGTAGAGAATCCCGTGCAATTTTCGCACTAACACAACATCGCCCACTTACAGCTGAACAAGAATTCATAACAATTTGGCTGGACTGAGAAATAAATAACAGTAGCGAACTGAGTTTATTACGCACCTGTTTTCTCATAGCGATCCTTAACTTTTTGTGCGTAGCTTAGGAGAAAAAGACTGAAACTTCCCTGCTGCTCCGTACTGTGTGAGAAAAGGAATAAACTGACTAAAATGACGTCAAAATGTGTTTTTGAGTAAATGTGATGTCAGAGCGAAAGTGAGATGAATTCTGCAATTCTGAAAAGTGGTCATGCCATATTGATATTGTTCTATCCTGAAGAGGGTCCAGGGCTAAAATTAAAACTATGATGCACTAGCGAAGAGTAGTGTTTGGAACGTAAAGAACCCCACTATTAAATAATGCATAAGAGAAAATATAAGCATATGATCGACCGAATGGGAAAATATATAATCAAGAGGTATGGCTGATGCAAATGGATCGTGCCTAGAGCAACGAGTCCGGTCTGACCTTGGAATAGGAAGAAAAACATCATAAACCAACAGTCATAGGGCTGAAGGGAAAACACGTGTATGTTTCCGTTTTAACACAACCAAACAAATATTAACATCACAATAATATCAACCAGCACCCCACAATATTCGTTTTGACATCTATAATTATATCATGGGAAGTGTTCGCACACAAAATGCATTCAATGTTTTCGGGAAATCGACAATAAGAGTTGTGAAGAATGCTCAAGGCTATTATATACAGCTCAAGTTATTTTGGGTTCAGTGATCCGCTTGACATGTTTTTGACACTTGTCACAGGAGAAGCTATGTATCAGCGTCATGGCGCTAGTAAACTGTATATTCCCATGTGAACCTCTAAGTGTGCAATCCAATATTGAAGAGGCCATTCGATCGCTAAAAACTGCCGTTAAAAGAGTTTAAAAAACAAACAAACAAACAAACAACCCCCCCTCCAAAAAACAAAAAAACAAAAACAAAAAAACAAAAAAACAAAAAACACACAAAAAACAACAACAAGACAAACAACCCCTCCCCACAAAACAAAACAACAACAACAAAAAACAACAACAAACAAACAAACAAACAACAAACAAACAAACAAACAACAAACAAACAAAACAAACAAACAAACAAAGGGTCAGTTTATTTTGTGATTCCATGACAGTTTAGTTTTCTTCGTTGAATCAAAAGCCACGAGAAGGGTGGGGGTGGGGTGGAGAAGGAGGGTGGGGGGTGGGGTGGAGTGGGGGGTGGGGGTGGGGGTGGTGTGAGGGGCAGGGTGGAGGGCGACAATAACAGTAGCATCGGTACAGATGAATTGAATCTGTCTTTTCTAACGGTATAGATCTAGCTATTAGCACATTGGGGGACAGAGAAACACTGGAAGAGTGAAACAGAGAAAAAAAAAGAGAGAGAGAGAGAGAGTTCTATGAGAGAGAGAAGAGAGAGAGAATTTCTATGAGAGAGAGAGAGAAAGAGAGAGAGAAAAAGAGAGAGAGAAAGAGAGAGAGTTTCAGAGAGAGAAGAGGGAGAGAGAGAAGAGAAGACAGAGAGAGAGAGAGAGAGAGAGAGAGAGAGAGACTGGGGTGAAAGAGATAGAGATAGAAAGATAGAAAGATACATACATACAACATGCAGAGAGAGAGGGAGGGAGAGAGAGAGAAAGAGAGAGAGAGACATACAGACAGACAGACAGAAAGACAAACAGACAGATAGACAGACAGACATAGAGTTTCTACAGTGCATGTTTGATACTAAAGGTACCTCATCACAGACAGATAGAAGACAGATAGTTAGATAGAGACAGATAGATAGATAGATAGAGATAGATAGATAGATAGGTCGATAGATAGATAGATACATACATACATAGATAGATGAAAAGAGAGACAGAGACAGAGACAGAGACAGAGACACAGAGAGAGAAGAGAAGAGAAGAAAGAAAGAGAGAGAGAGAGAGAGAGAGAGAGAGAGAGAGAGAGAGAGAGAGAAACTGGGGAGAATGAGATAGAGACAGATAGATAGATAGATAAATAGACAGACAGATAGATAGATAGATAGATAGATAGATAGATAGATAGATAGAGACAGAGAGAGAGAGAGAGAGAAAGAGAGAGAGAGA
>CM060311.1:6382946-6385446 GCA_030674185.1 Monoplex corrugatus | reverse complement strand
GTGTGTGTGTGTTTTGTCTGTGTGTGTGTGTGTGTGTGTGTGTGTGTGTGTGTGTGTGTGTGTGTGTGTGGCGCGCGCGCGTGTGTTTGTGTTTTGTCTGTGTGTGTGTGTGTGAGTGTCTCTCTCTCTGTCGCTGTCTCTCTCTCCCCCCTCTCTCTGTCACTCTCTCTCTCTCCCCCTCCTCCCCTCCCACGCTTGCTTGCTCATTCTCATAGGAATATTACACGTTTCTTTTCCTCCCTCTCTTTCGAATCCCACCTCTCTTTCTCTCTTGTTTCTCCACTATCCAAATGACCATGATGCTATCCATAGGGAGTTCTCTACGGGGGTTAATGGGGGTTAATGCGTACACCAACCCTGGCCTGTTCGCTACTCGTCCTAATGTCACAATCTAGCCCTGATATGGCTCTACGCAGTCGGCTGGGCTTTAAGCAACGGTAACAACAACAATGTCCCAAACAGCCTGCTATTGGGTTTATTCCCCCTTCCATCTCTTCCCATTTCTGTTTCAGTTTCTCAAAACGACGTCTCCGCACTCGGAACGAATTCCATACGCAATAACGTCAGAGGTGTCATGTGTATGGTGTTTCAGTTTCAGTTTCAGTTTCAGTTTCAATTTCAATTTCTCAAGATGACGTTTCCGCGGTCGGAACGAATTCCATATGGACTAACGTCACAGATGCCATGTGATGGAGAGGATCCAGAATGATCACGGCACAAGCCTCAAGCCTGCACATAAACCCACGAGCAGGCCAGGTCCCGAGGTCCTACCTAGATAGTTCCATAACTCTGGGGTCGTAGGGGAGTTAGGTGGAGTGATGGAGTGTGTCTGGTGATCACGGCATAAGCCTTAAGCCTGCGCATAAACCCATGAGCTGGCCAGGTCCTGAGGCCCTACCTGGCCTATGTTTTATCTAGTTATATTTTAAACTGGTATTGTATCAGCCTATCACTGGAATAATTTTGGTTACATGTAAATGGCATGTGTATCTGCGTATCTTATCTTCAAAAAAAAAAAAAAAAGAAGAAGAAAAAAAAAAGAAAAAAAAAGGAAAAAAGGAATGCATATATAAAGTAAAGTAACAGATGAATAAAGATCTGAATCACAACAAAACTAAGTATTGTGTCAACCAAAGGACATAACTCTTTGAGAGTCACGTAGAAATTATCTCCCATGTTGTTGAACTTCTCAAATCTAACATAGTTTGCGCTACCCATTCAACTAGCATAGAAGCAGATACAAAGCACAAAAACCGTAAGCTCAGAAAGTATTGTGTATAAACTTGTCTCACGTGTCTATCAACTAGATTTTCTTCATCTGAGAGCCTGGCCAGCCCACAGGGGTTTTTGCACAAGCCGAAGGAGTCTGACAGGTATTTAATCATCGGCAGCTTTGGATGGAGCGCATATGGAATTGGTTTCTGAGTGTAATGACTTCTTCTTGAATAAACTTCAGGCTCTGAACTCGAAGTTGACAACTCCAGGAACAAATCTCACAGACTGTGTGTATTAATATAATAATAATAATAATAATAATAATAATAATAATAATAATAATAATAGTAATAATCCCTCTGTTCCCCCCCACGAGTTACCTCCCTCTGTTCCCTGCACCCCCTGGAGTTCCCTCCCTCTGTTCCCACCCCCCTCAGTGTCATCCTTCTCTTCCCCCACGAGTTATCTCCCTCTGTTCCCTGCACCCCCTGGAGTTCCCTCCCTCTGTCCCCCCCCCCCCCCCCGAGTGTCATCCTTCTCTTCCTCCACGAGTTCCCTCCCTCTGTTTCCCCCCACCTTGAACCCCCGAGTTCACTGCCTCTGTTCCCGTCCCACCCTTCAGAGTTCCCTCCCTCTGTCCTTCTTCACTCCAGAGTTCTCTCCCTCTGTTCTACTCCTGGAGTTCCCTCCCTCTGTTCTACCCCCCTGGAGTTTCCTCCCTCTGTTCTACCCCCCCTGGAGTTCCCTCCCTCTGTTCTACCCCCTGGAGTTCCCTCCATCTGTTCTACCCCCATGGAGTTCCCTCCTGTTCTACCCCCATGGAGTTCCCTTCTTCTGTTCTACCCCTGGAGTTCCCTCCCTCTGTTCTACCTCTGGAGTTCCCTCCCTCTGTTCTACCCCCATGGAGTTCAATCCCTCTTCTACCCCCTGGAGTTCCCATCCTCTGTTCTCCACACCTCCCCACCCAGAGTTCCCTTCCTCTGTTCCACCCCTGGAGTTCCCTCCCTGTGTTCCCCCACCAGGAGTTCCTGCCCTCTGTTACTTCCCCCCCTCCACGGAGTTCCCTCCCTGTTTCTTCCCCACCCAGATTTCCCTCCAATTGTCACCGTCCTGGAGTTCCCTCAATCTGCTCCTCCCATCCAGATTTCCCTCTATCTGTTTCCCCCACCCAAAGTTCCCTTCCTCTGTTTCTTCCTCACCAGGAGTTCCCTCGCTCTGCCCCCCTCCCCCAGAACACACACACCTGGAATTGCCCCTCTCTGTTCCCTCTATCCAGAGTTCCCTC